>CAXIEO010000013.1:0-302565 GCA_964023405.1 Apodemus agrarius | reverse complement strand
TATGAATTTCCATAATTTTATCAGATATATGTTATGCAAAATTCTTCAGATTTATCAGAAATTATCTCCAATTCCTTTTACTGTTATATTATTATCCTTTTGTATGAGTACCATTCTATCTGTAAAAATTACCACAAAAATCGTCAAGTTTTAACATTTTCACATGAATTTCCAAAATTTTATTAGAAATATTATACAAAAATCTTCAGTTTTATCAGAAAATATCTCCACTTTCCTTTTAACATATATTCTAATTGTATTACTATGCCTTTAAGTATATCTGAGATTTTATCAAAAAAACCCATAAATTTCATCAAGTTTCCTATGTTATCATGCATTTTATCATACATATGTTAGGTGAAAATCTTAAGTTTTATACAAAAAAGTCTCCACTCTTTTTCAATTATATTTTAATTGTATTTGTATTCCTATCGTTTTATGTGAGAATTTTCTAAGAAATTCTTCATTTTTATCAGTTATCCTATGTAATCATTAGTATCATACATGTTCTATGAAAAGCTTCAGCTTTTTAAGAAAATGTCTAGTCTTCCTTTTTCAACTGTATTCTAATAGTCCTTGTAATCTTATCAATGAATCTGACATTTGTTGCAAAAAATACTTCAATTTTATAAATTATCTTAAGTTTTACTCAATTTCATCAAACATAAGTTAGAGAAAAATCTTCAGTTTTATCAGAAAATGTCTCCACATCATTTTACAATTACATTCTAATTATATTTGTATGCCTACCATTGTATCTGTGAAAATTACCACAAAAATATTCAAATTTTACAGTTTTCCTATGAATTTCCTTAATTTTATCAGATATATGTTATGCAAATTTCCTCAAATTTATCAGAAAATATATCCACTCCCTTTTTCAACTATATTATTATTTATATGCTTACCATTGTATCTTTGAAAATTACAAAAAAAAATTCAAATTTTGATATTTTGAAATTAATTCCCATAATTTACTCAGAAATGATATACAAAAAACTTCAGTTTGATCAGAAAATATCTCCACTTTCTTCTTCACTTATTTATAGCTGTATTTATATGCCTTTCCTTGAATCTGAAATTTGTATCAAAAAATCTCCAATTTTATCACTTTCCTATGTTATCATCCATTTTATCATCCATAAGTTAGATGTAAATCTTCAGAATTAACAGAATATGTCTCCACGACCTTTTTTTCAATTGTATTCTAATGGTATTTGCACGCCTTTTATTGTATCTGAGATTTTTTTGAATAAAAAATTGAATAAATCTTCAATTTTATCAATTTCAATTATCCTTTGTAATTCTCAATTTTATCAAACATTTTAGATAAAAATTCTCAGTTTTATCACAAAATATCTCCTCTTCCTTTTTCAATTGTATTCTAATTGTATTTGTATGCTCATCATTGCATCTGAGTTCTTTTTCCAAAAAAACTCAATTTCATAAATTACCTTGAGTTATCTTCAATTTTATCATAAGGTTAGAGGAAAACAATCAGTTTTATAGGAAAATGTCTCCAATTCCTTTTTCAATTACATTCTAATTTTATTTGTATTCATACCATTGTATGTGTGAAAATTACCACAAAAATCTTCAATTTCTAAATTTTTTCTATGAATTTCCGTACTCTATCAGAAATGTTATACGAAATCATTAGTTTAATCAGAAAATATTTCCACTTCCTTTGAAATTATCTGATGATTCTATTTGTATACCTAACATTGTATGTGAGATTTTTCCAAAAAATATTCAATTTTATCAGATATCCTATATAATTCTCAATTTTATCAAGCATATTTTAGATGAAAATCTTCAGTTCTATCATAAAATATCTCCACTTCTTTTTCAAATGAATTCTAATTATATTTGTATGGCTATCATTGTATTTGAGGTTCTTTTTTTTTAAAAAATCTTCAATTTTATATATTATCTTAAGTTAACCTCAATTTTATCCAACGTGTTACATGAAAATCTTCATTAATTTACAAAAATATCTCCATTTCCTATTTCAATTACATTCTAATTATATTTATATGCCTATCAATGTATCTACTTTAAAAAATACTGTTTTATAAATTATGTTATCCTCATTTTATCATACATATATTATATGAAAATCTTGTTTTATATGAAAATGTCTCCAAGTCTTTTAGTTATATTCTAATTGTATTTTTATGCCTATCATTGTATCTGAGTTTTGTACAAATGAATCTTCAATATTATCAAATACCCTAGTAATCCTTTATTTTATCATACATATGTTAGATGAAAATCTTCAGTTTTATCAGAAAATGTCTCCACTTCATTTTCAGTTTTATTTTAATTGTATTTATAACAATTTCTAACATATATATGATAAAATTGAGGATTACATATCTTAATTGATAAAGTTGGAGCTTTATTCAGAAAAAAGTCTAGGATACTATGATAGGCATACAAATACAGTTAGAATACAATTCAAAAAGTATTTGAATACATATTGTGTTAATTCTAAAGATTGACATCTAACTAATGTATGATAAAATAAATGATAACATACGAAAATTGATAAAATTAAAGATTTTTTGATAATATCTCAGATTCAATAATCTGCATACAAAGATTCAATGAAATTACATAAGATAATTGATAAAATTGAATATTTACTTGGAAAGACCTTAGAAACAATGATCTCCATACAAAGACATTTAGAATATAATTGAAAGGGGAAGTGGATATATTTTCTGATAGAGCTGAAGATTTTCATCTAAATATGCATGATAAATTCAGGATTACATAAAATAACTGATAAAATTTTAGATTTAAAAAACTCAGATACAATGATTGCCATCAAAATATAATTAGAATATAATTGAAAATGTAAGTGGAGATATATTCTGGTAGAATTGAAGATTTTAATCTAGTATATGTATAATAAAATTGAGGATTACATATGATAACTGATAAAATTGAAGATTTTTTGGAAAAAAATCAAATAAAATGAGACATACAAATAGAATTATCACATAATTGAAAATGAAGTGGAGACATTTTCTGTCAAAACTGAAGTTTTTGTGTAACACATTACTGATAAAGTAAGGGATATTTATAGGAAAAATTTAAAAATTGAATTTTTTGGGCAATTTTCAGAAATACAATGGTAGGCAAACAAATACAATTAGAATGTAATTGAAAAACGAAGTGGAGACACTTTTGTTTAAAATTGAAAATTTTCCTCTAACATATCTATGACTAAATTTCAGAATAACTTAAGATAATTTATAAAATTGAGGTTTTTGAAAAAAACTCAGATACAATGATAGGCTTACAAATACATTTAGAATATAGTTGAAGGAGGAAGTTGAGAATTTTCGTATACGACTGAGATTTTCATATAACATACATATGATAAATTGAGGACATCATAAAGTAATTTATAAAATTAAAGATTGTTTGTAACAAAAAGCTCAGATACAATTATAGGCATAGAAATACAATTAGAATACAACTGAAAAAGAAATGGGGACAATTTCTGATAAAACTGAAGATTGTCATCTAACATATATATGATAAAATTAATAGTGTAATTGATAAAATTGAAGATTAATTTAGGCAAAACTCAGATACAATGATAGGCATAAAAATACAATTAGATTATAACTCAAACAGTTGTGGAGACAAAATCATATTAAACTGAAGATCTTCATCGAATGTATATATAATAAAAATGAGAATAACATAATTTATAAAATTGAATATTTTTAAAGAAACACAGATAAAATGATAGGCATATAAATACAGTTAGAATATAATAGAAAGAGGAAGTAGAGACATTTTCATAAAGAACTGAAAAGAAAATTTGAAAATTTTAGTGGTAATTTTCAAAGATACAATGATAGGCTTACAAACACATTTAGAATGTAATTGAAAAAAGGAATAGAGACATTTTCTGATAAAACTGAAGATTTTCATCTAACATGTGTATGTTAAAATTGAGGATAACATGAGATAATTTATAAAATTGAAGATATTTTAGAAAACAAAAACTCAGATACAAGGATAAATTTTAGATTTTTTTGAGGAAAAACTCAGATACCATGATAGGCATCCAAATATAATTAGAATGTAATTGAAAAGGGAAGTAGAGAGATTTTCTGGTAGAATATAATTAAAGGAGGAAGTGCAGACATTTTTATATAAAACTGAAATTTTCATATAACACATATGATAAAATGAGGATTTCATAAGATAATGTATAAAATTAATCATTTGTTGGGGAAAACACTCAGATACAATCATAGGCATAGAAATACAATTAGAATACAACTGAAAAATGAAGTGGAATATTTTCTGATGAAACTGAAGATATTTATCTAATATATGTATGATAAAATAAAGTAATACTAGGGTAATTGATAAAATTGAATATTTATTTCAACAAAACTCAGATATGATGAGAGTCATAAAAATGGATTTTTTTAAAAACACTCAAATACAATGATAGGCAAACAAATATAATTAGAATTCAATTGAAAAATGAAGTGGAGATATTTTATGATAGAACTGAAGATTTTCATCAAAAATATGCATGATAAGCCGAGCAGTGGTGGCATGCACCTGTAATCCCAGCACTAGGGATCCATAGGCAGGCAGATTTCTGAGTTTGAGGCCAGCCTGGTCTACAGAGTGAGTTCCAGGACAGTCTGAGCTACACAGAGAAACCCTGTCTCGAAAAAAGAACAAAAACAAAAACAAAAAAATATGCATGATAAAATTGAGGGTTACATGGGATATCTGATAAAATTGAAGATATTTTTGAAAATGTCACATACAATGATAGGCATATAAGTAGAATTATCAGATAATTGAAAAGGGAGTGGAGACATTTTCTGAGAAAACTAAAGAATTCATATAACAAATTTCTGATAAAGTAAGGGAAATTCATAAGAAAAATTAAAAATTGAAGATTTTGTGGTAATTTTTACAGATACAATGGTAAGCCTACAAAAACAATTAGAATGTAATTGCAAAGCTGGTACAACCACTCTGGAAATCAGTCTGGTGGTTCCTCAGAAAACTGGATGTGATACTTCTGGAGGACCCAGCCATACCACTCCTGGGAATATACCCAGAAGATTCCCCAGCATGCAATAAGGATACATGCTCCACTATGTTCATAGCAGCCTTATATATAATAGCCAGAAGCTGGAAAGAACCCAGATGTCCATCAACAGAGGAATGGATACAAAAATTGTGGTATATATACACAATGGAGTACTATTCAGCCATTAGAAACAATGAATTCATGAAATTCTTAGAGAAATGGATGGAGCTGGAGAACGTCATACTAAGTGAGGTGACCCAGTCTCAAAAGACTACCCATGGTATGCAGTCACTGATAAGTGGATATTAGCCTAGAATCTTGGAACACCAAAGACACAAATCACGTACCAAGTGATGTCTGACAAGAAGAAAGGAGTGGACACTGGTGCTAGAATGGACCAAAACATCATTTTGGGGGAGAACAAGAACAGGGAGGTGGGAGGGGGTGGATGGGGGAACAAGGGGAGGGAAAAGGGCATGTGGGACCTTTGAGGTGGGGAACCAGAAAAAGGGAAATGAATTGTAAATATAGAATATATCCAATAAAAAACATTTTCAGATAAAACTGAAGGTTTTCATCTTACATATGTATGATAAAATAAAGAATTATTAGGGTAATTGATAAAATGGAAGATTTATTTGGACAAACCTCACATGCTATGATAAGACTACCAAGACAATCAGAATGCAATGGAAAAAGGAAGACGATATTTTCTGATAAAACTGAAGATTTTCATTTAACATATGTATGATACAATTGATGATTACATAGGACAACTGATTAAATTGAAGATTTTCTTAGAAAATTCTCAGATACAAGGATAGGCATTCAGATATAATAAGAATGTAATTGAAAAAGTAGCTGGAGACATTTTTGTATAAAACTTAAGATTTTCACCTCATATGTATGATAAAATGGATAACATAGGAAAATTGATAAAATACGTTTGTTCTTTTATAAAATTCAGATATAATTAAAGGCATACTAATACAATTAGAGTATAAGTGAAAAAGAAAGTGGAGATATTTTCTGATGAAACTGAAGATTTTTGTATAACATTTAAAAAATTATGGAAATTCATGTGAAAATGTTAAAATTTGAAGATTTTTGTGGTAATATTCACAGATAATATGGTAGGCATACAAATAAATAATTTGAAGATTTTTGTGGTAATTTTCACAGATAGAATGGTAGGCATATAAATTAATAATAATATAGTTGTAAAAAGAAGTGGAAACATTTTCTGATGAATCTGAAGAATTTTGCCAAACATATATCTGATAAAATTATGGAAATTTATAGGAAAACTGTAAAATTTGAAGTTTTTTTGTGGTAATTTTCACAGATAAAACGATAGGCTTAAAAACACAATTAGAATGTAATTGATAAAAGGAATAGAGACATTTTATGATAAAACTGATGATTTTGTATAACATATTTCTGATAAAGTAAGGTAAATTCATAGGAAAAAATTAAAAATTGAAGATTTTTGAGGTAATTTGCACAGATACAATGGTAAGCATACAAATACAATTAGAATGTAATTGAAAAATAAGGACGTGAAGTCATTTTACAATAAAACTGAAGAAAATCCTCTAACATATATATGTTAGAATTGAGGATATCATAAGATAATTTATAAAATTGAAGTTTTTTTTAAAAGCTAAGATGCAATGATAAGCATATAAATACAAATAGAATACAATTGAAAAAGAAAGAGGAGACATTTTCTGATAAAATTTAAGATTTTCATCAAACATATGTATGAAATAATTGAGCCTAGGATATTTGATAAAATTGAAAATTTATTCAGAAAAAAACTCGGAGACAATGATAGGTATACATATACAATTTGAATACTATTGAAAAAGGAAAAGGAGACATATTCTGTTAATTATAGAGATTTACATCTAACTTATGAATGAAAAATGGATGATAACATAGGAAAATTGATTAAATTAAATTTTTTTTATAAAATCTCAGATTCAATGAAAGACATACAAATACAATAGGATTATAAGTGAAAAAGTAAGTGGAAATATTTCCTGATAAAACTGGAGATTTTGTATAATATTTCTGATAAAACTATGATACTTTATGAGAAAATGTTAAAATTTGAAGATTTTTGTGGTAATTTTCCCAAATAAAATGTTAGGTATACGAATAAATAATAATGTAGTTAAAACACAAGTGGAGATTTTAGTATTAAATATGAAGAATTTTGCATAATAAATATCTGATAAAATTATGGAAATTCATAAGAAAACTGTAAAATTTGAATATTTTGTGGTAATTTTCACAGATACAATGATAGGCTTACAAACACAATTAGAATGTAATTGAGAAAAGGAATAGAGACAATTTCTGATAGAACTGAAAATTTTCACCTAACAAATGTATGTTAAAATTGAGGATAATATAAGGTAATTTATAAAATTGAAGACATTTTGGAAACCAAAAACTCAGATATAAGGATAGGCATACAAATACGACTAGAGTATTATTGGAAAAGGAAGTGCAGACATTTTCAAAAAGAACTAAAGATTTTCATTTAATATATATGATAAAATTGAGAATTACATAGGACAACTGATAATTGAAGATTTTCTTAAAAAAATCTCACATACAATGATAGGCATACAAATGCAATTAGAATACATATGAAAAAGGATGTGGAGTCATTTTTGTATAAAGCTAAAGGTTTTCATCTAACATATGTATGATAAAATTGAGGATAACATAATTTTTGAAACTGAAGATTTCTTTGAAAAACAAAACTCAGATACAATGATTGGCAAAGATATACAATTAGAATACATTTTAAAAATTAAGTGGACATATTTTCTGATAAAACTGAATATTTCCATCAAACATATGTATGATAAAACTGAGGATTACATAAGATAACTGATAAAATTGAATATTTCTTGCGAAAAGCTCAGATACCATGATAGGCATACAAATACAATAATCACATGATTGAAAAAGGAAGTGGAGACATTTTCTGATAAAACTAAAGATTTCCTATCCCACATTTTGTATAAAATATGGGAAATTCTTAGGAAAAATTATAGAATTGAAGATTTTTGTGGTAATTTTCACAGATAAAGTGTTATGTGTAAAAAAAAATAGAGTCTAATTGCAAGAAGTGGAGACATTTTCCTATAAAGCTGAAGATTTTCCTATAACATGTATGATAAAATTGAGTATAACTTAGGATAATTTATAAAATTGAAGATATTTTTTCAAAAAATTCAGATGCAATGATAAGCATACAAATACAATTAGAATACAAATGAAAACAAAGTGGAGACATTTTCTGAGAAAACTGAAGATTTTCATTTAAAATTTGTAGGATAAAATTGAAGATTAAATAGGATTAATGATAAAATTGAAATTTATTCAGAAAAAAGTCAGATACAATGATAGGTTTACAAATACAATTAGAATAAAATTGAAAAAGGAAGTGGAGACATCATTCATTCTGAACATTTACATTTAACATATATTACAAAATAGATGACAACAGGAAAATTGATAAAATTAAAGATATTTTTGATAGAATCTCAGATACAATGAAAGGCATGCAAATACAATTAAAATATAGGTTAAAAAGAAAGGGGAGATGTTTTCTGATAAAACTGAAGTTTTTGTATAACATTTCTGATAACATTATTGAAATTCATGCAAAAATATTAACTTTGAAGTATTTTGTGGTAATATTCACAGATACAATGGTAGGCATACAAATAAGATGATAATATAGTTGAAAAAGGAAGTGGAGATTATTCTGATAATCTGAAGAAGTTTGCACAACATACATCTGATAAAATGATGGAAATACATAGGAAAACTGTAAAATTTGAAGATTTTTGTGGTAATTTTCACAGATACCATGATAGGCTTACAAATACAATTAGAATGCAATTGAAAAAAAGAAATAGAGATATTTTCTGATAGAACTGAATATTTTCATCTAATATATGTATGATAAAATTGAGGATTGCATTGGATAATTGATAAAATTGAAGATTTATTCAGAAAAAAACTCGGAGACAATGATAGGCATACAAATACAATTAGAATAAAATTGAAAAAGGAAGAGGAGAAATATCCTGTTAATTCTAAAATTTCAATCTAAATTATGAATAAAAATGGATGAGAACATAGGAGAATCGATAAAATTGAAGATATTTTTGATAAAATCTCAGATTCAATGAAAGGCATACAAATACGATAGGATTTTAATCAAAAAACAAAGTGCAAATATTTTCTGATAAAACTGAAGATTTTTGTATAATATTTCAGATAAAACTATGATAATTTATGAGAAAATGTTAAAATTTGAATATTTTTGTGGTAATTTTCACAGACAAAATGGCAGGTATACAAATAAATAATAATATAGATGAAAAGGAAGTGGAGAAATTTTCTAATAAATCTGAACCAATTTGCATAATATATCTGATGAAATTATGGAAATTCATAAGAAAACTGTGAAATTTGTAGATTTTTGTGATAGTTTTCACAGATACAATGATCGGCTAACAAACACAATTAGAATATAATTGAGAAATCAATAGAGACATTTTATGATAAAACTGAAGATTTTCATCTAACATATGTTAATAAATATAAACATATAAATAATATAGATAATTTATAAAATTGAAGATATTTTATATCTCAGATACAAGGATTGGCATACAAATACAACTAGAGAATTATTGAAAAAGGAAAAGGACTCATTACTGTAAAGAACTGAAGATTTTCATCTAACATATGTATGATAAAATTGAGGATTATATAAGATAATTGATCAAATGGAAGATTTATTTGGAAAAATACTCAGATACACTGATCTGCATACAAATACAATTAGAATATAATTGATTAGAGAAGTCAAGATATTTTCTGAGAGAACTGAAGATTTTCATCTAAAATATGCATGATAAAATTGAGGAATACATAGGATAAATGATAAAATTTTAGATTTTTTTGAGAAAATATAAGATACAATGATAGGCATCCAAATATAATTAGAATGTAATTGCAAAGGGAAGTGGAGATATTTTCTGGTAGAACTGAAGATTTTAATCTAAAATATATATCATAAAATTGAGAATTACATATGATAACTGATACAATTAAAGATTATTTTGGAAAAAACTCAGATACAATGATAGGCATAAAATAAATTTAGAATATAATTGAAGGAGGAAGTGGAGACATTTTCATATAAAACTGAAGATTTTCATATAAAACAAGATAAAATGAGTATATCATAATATAATTTATAAAATTTTAGATATTTTTTGGAAAAACACTCAGACACAATGATACAGATAGAAATACAATTAGAATCCAACTGAAAAAAAGAAGTGGAGACATTTTCTGATACTACTGAAGATTTTCATCTAACATATACGATAAAATAAAGGATTACTAGGATAATTGATAAGATTAAAGGTTTATTGTGACAAAACTAAGATACAATGAGAGGCATAAAAATACAATTAGAATATAACTAAAAAACACATGGAGACATGTTCATATAAAACTGAAGATTTTCATCTAATATATGTATGATCAAAATGAGAATAACATAATTTATAAAATTGAATTTTTAAAAAACCTCAGAAACATTGATAGGCATATAAATACAATTAGAAATTAATTGAAAATGGAAATGGAGGCATTTTGGTAAAGTAATGAAGATTTTCATCTAACATATATATGATAAAATTGAGGATACCATAAGAACGTATAAAATTGAAGATATTTTTAGAAAAAAACACAAATACAATAATAGCCATACAAATATTATTAGAATTCAATTGAAAAAGGAAGTGGAGATATTTTATGATAGAACTGACGATTTTCATCAAAAATATGCACGATAAAATAGAGGATTACATAGGATATCTGATAAAATTGAAGATTTTTTTTGGAAAAAATCTCATATACAATGATAGTCATACAAATAGAATTATCAGATAATTGAAAAGGAAGTGGAGACATTTTCTGATAAAACTAAAGATTTCATATAACATATTTCTGATAAGATAAGGGAAATTCATAGGAAAATTTTAAAAATTGAAGATTTTTGTGATAAGTTTCACAGATACAATGGTAAGCATTCAAATGCAATTAGAATGTAATTGAAAAAAAGTGGAGCCATTTTACTATAAACCTGAAGATTTTCCTCTAATATATGTGTGATAAAATTGAGCAAAACTTAGGATAATTTTTAAAATTGATGATTTTTTTTGCAAAAAAAATCACATACAATGATAAGCTTACAAAAAATATAAAAATTCAATTGAAAAAGGACAAGACATTTCCTCTTAAACTGATTATTTTCATTTAACATTGTATGATAAATTGTGGATTCCATAGGATAACTGATTAAATTGATGATATTCTCTAGAAAAATCTCAGATACAATGATAGACATACAAATTCAATTAGAATATAATTGAAAAAGGAGGTGGAGATATTTTTGCATAAAACTGAAGATTTTCATCTAACATATATGTGATAAAATTGAGGATAACATAAGATAATTTTTAAATCTGAAGATATTTTTGAAAAAGAAAACTCAGATACAATGATAGACATACATATACAATTAGAATACAATTGAAAACGGAGCTGGACACATTTTGTAATGGAACTGAAGATTTTCATCTAACATATATGATAAAATATAGGATTAATAGGGTAATTGATAAATTGAAGATTTATTTGGACAAAACTCAGATACAATGATAGGTATAAAAATACAATTAGAATATAACTAAAATAGACGTGGAAATGTTTTCATATAAAACTGATGATTTTCATTTAATGTATTTTTAATATAAATGAGGATAACATTACACAATTTATAAAATTAAATATTTAAAAAACACAGATGCAATGATAGGCATAGAAATACAATTAGAATAAAATTAAAAAAACGAAGTGGATAAATTTTCTGAGAAAAACTGAAGATTTCCATCAACATATGTATGATAAAATAGAGGATTAATAAGGTGATGGATAAAATTGAAGATTTAGGTGGAAAAAACTTAGATACAGTGATAGGCATAAAAATACAATTAGAATATAACTCAAACAGATGTGGAGTCATTTTCATATGAAACTGATGATTTTCATATAATGTATGTGAAATAAAAATGAGGATAACATAAGAATTTATAAATTTGAATATTTAAAAAAACAGATACAATGATAGGCATATAAATACAATTAGAATGTACTTGAAAGAGGAGGTGGAGACATTTTCATAAGGAACTGAAGATTTCTGTCTTACATATGTATGATAAAATTTAGGATAACATAAGGTAATGAATAGAATTGAAGATTTTTTTGAAGAAAACCAAAAAAAATTATAGCCATTCAAATATAATTAGAATTCTTTTGAAAAAAAGCGGAGACATTTTATGATAGAACTGAATATTTTTATCTAAAATATGCATGATAAACATATTACATAGGATATCCTGTTAAATTGAAGATTTTCTTGGTAAAAATCTCAGATACAATGATAGGCATGCAAATACATTTAGGATATAATTGAAAAAGGAGGTGGAGACTTTTTTGAATAAAACTGAAGATTTTCATCTAATATGTATGGTTAATTGAGGATAGCATAAGATAATTTTTAAAACTGAGATTTTTTTTGAAAAAGAAAACACAGATACAATGATAGGCATAAAAATACAGTTAGAGTACAATTGCAAAAGGAACTGGACACATTTTCTGATAGAACTGAAGATTTTAATCTAACATATGTATGATAAAATTGAGGATTACATAGGAAAACTGATAAAAATGAATATTTTCTTTGAAAAATCGCAGATAAAATGATAGGCATAAAAATACATTATCATATAATTAGAAAAGGAAGTGGAAGCATTTACTGAAGATTTCATATAACATATTTCATATAAATTAAGGGAAATTCGTAGGAAATTTTAAAAATTGAAGATTTTTGTGGTAATTTTCACAGATAAAATGGTAAGCATACAAATACAATGAGAATGTAATTGCAAAGTGGGTACATTTTTCTATACAACTGAAGATTTTCCTCTAACATATGTATGATAAAATTGAGGATTACATAAGATAATTGATAAAATTGAATATTAATTCAGAAAAATCTTGAATACAATGAATAAAAATCCAGTTAGAATACAGTTGATAATGAAGTGGAGACATACTCTGTTAATTCTGAAGATTTACATCTAACTTATATGATGAAATGGATGATAACTTAGGAAAATTGATAAAATTGAAGATTTTCTTTGATAAAATCTCAGATAAAATGAGAGTTATACAAAAACAACTATATATAAATGAAAAAAAGTGGATACATTTTCTGATAAAACTGAAGATTTTTGTGTAACATTTCTGATAAAATTATGGAAGTTCATGTGAAAATGTTAAAATTTGAAGATTTTTGTGGTAATTTTCACAGATACAATAATAATATAGTTGAAAAATGAAGTCGAGTATTTTCTGATAAATGTGAAGAATTTTGCATGACATTTCTCATAAAATTATGGAAATTCATAGGAAAAGTATAAAATTTGAAGTTTTTGTGGTAATATTCACAGATACAATGATAGGCTTACAAACACAATGAGAATGTAATTGAAAAAAGGAATAGAGACATTTTCTGATAAAACTGAAGAATTTCATCTAACATATGTATGTTAAAATTGAGGATATCCAATGTAATCCTCGTTTTTATCATGGAGATTTTAGATGAAAATCTTCCATTCTATCATAAAATGTTTCCACTTCGCTTTTCAAACGAATTCTAAATATATTTGTATGCTGATCATTGAATTTGAGTTTTCTTCAAAAAATCTTCAATTTTATACATTTTCTTATGTTGTCCTCAATTTTATCATATATATGATAGTTATAAATCTTTATTACTTTTTGAAAATATCTCCATTTCCCTTTTCAGTTACATTCTAATTGTATTTACATGCCCATGAATGTATATGAGTTTTTTAAAAATAATATTCAATTTTATAAATTATGTTATATTATCCTCATTTTATCATACATATATTAGATAAAAATCCTCAGTTTTATATGAATATGTCTCCACATCTTTTTTATTTATATTCTAATTGTATTTTTATGCCTATCATTTTATCTGAGTTTTTCCAAATAATTCTTCAATTTTATCAATTACCCTAGTAATCCTTTAATTTATCATACATATGGTAAAAATCTTCAGTTTTATCAGAAAATGTCCCCACTTTCTTTTTTCAGGTGTATTCCAATTGTATTTCTATGTCTCTTATTGTTTCTGTGTTTTTTTCCAAAAAGTCTTTAATTATATAAATTACCTTATGATATCCTCATTTTATCATACATGTTATATGACAATCTTTAGTTGTATATGAAAATGTGTCCACTTCCTCCTTCAATTATATATTTGCATTCCTGCCATGTATCTGAGTATTTTTTCAAAAAACTCTTCCATATTACACATAATCTTAAGTTATCCCCAATTTTATCATAGATATTTTAGAGGAAAATCTTCTATTTTGAATAAAAGTGTCTCCACTTCATTTTTCGAGTACATTCTATTTGTTCATGTATGCTTACCTTTGTATCTGTGAAAATTACCACAAAAATTTCAATTTTAAATTTTTCCTATGACTTTTCCTTACTCTTTCAGTAATATGATATATGAAAAGTTCAGTTTTGTCAGAAAATGTCTCTACTTCATTTTCAAATATGTGATAATTCTATTTGTATGTACATCTTTGTATCTGAGATTTTTTTGAAAAAAATCCTCAATTTTATCAGTTATTATGTATAATCCTCAAGTTTATGATACATATGTTAGATTAAAATCTTTAGATCTACTAGATAATATCTCCAATTCCCTTTTCAATTTCATACTACATTTATTTGGATGCCTATAATTTTTCAAAAAAAATAAAATGTTATCCGTTATCTTATGTAATCTTCAATTTTATAATGCATATTTTAAATTAAAAGGTTCAATTCTATGAGACAATATCTCCACTTCTCTTTTCAATTCTAATTGTATTTCTATGTAGATTATTGTATCTGTGTATTTTTACAAATGAATCTTCAATTTTATCAATTATTTTATGCAATCCTTAACATTATCATACAAATTTTAGATGAAAATCTTCAGTTCATTACAAAACGTGTCCTCTTCCTTTTTCAACAATACTCTGGTTGTATTTGTTCGCCTATCCTTGTATCTGAGTTTTTGTTTTCCAAAATGAATTTTATAAACTACCTTATGTAATCCTCAATTTTAACATACATTTGTTAGATGAAAATCTTATAAGAAAATGTCTCTACTCCTTTTTTCAATTATACTCTTTTCTGTTTTTAAGCTCATCATTGTACCTCTGAAAATTACCACAAAATTATTCAAATTTAAAATTTTCTTATGAATTTCCATAATTTTTTCAGATATGTTATGCAAAATTAATCAGATTTATCAGAAAATATCTCCACTTAGTTTTCCAACTATATTATTACTCATTCCTATGCCTTCCACTGTATCTGTGAAAATTACTATGAAAATCTTCAAATTTTAAAGTTTTTCTATGAATTTCCATAATTTTATCAGATGTATATTACGCAAAATTCCTCAGATTTATCAGTCTGTTTGGAGTTCTGTAGGCTTCTTGTATATTCGTGGGCATCTCTCTCTTTAGGTTGGGGAAGTTTTCTTCCATAATTTTATAGAAGATATTTGCTGGCGCTTTAAGTTGTATATCTTCCCTATCATCTATACCTATAACCCTTAGGTTTGTTCTTCTCATTGTGTTATGGATTTCCTTGATGTTTTGGTTTACAAGTTTTTTGCATTTTGCATTTTCTTGGACTGTTGAATCAATGGTTTTTATAGTATCTTAGGCATCTGAGATTCTTTCTTCTATCACTCGTATTCTATTTTTGATATTGGCATCTATGGACCCTGATTTCTTCCCAAGGTTTTCTATCTCCAAAGTTGTCTCCCTTTGTGATTTCTTAGTTGTTTTTACTTCTGATTTTAGATCCTGGATGTTTTTGCTCAGATCTTCTGCTTGCTTGTTTGTATTTTCATATATTTCTTTATGAGGTTTTTGTGTTTTCTCTTTCATAAGTTCTACTTGTTGACCCATGTTCTCCTGTAGTTCCTTAAGTGGTTTTTGTAATTCCTCCTTATTGGCTTCTAACTTTTGATCCATATTCTCCTGAGTTTCTTTAAGTGATCTTTGTGTTTGCCTTGTAAGGGCTTCTACATTTTGATCCATTTTCTCCTGTACTTCTGTAACAGATGTATCTATGTGTTCTGCTATCAGCATCCTGACCAGTGATTGTAGATCCAAATCTTGTTTTTCTGGTATGTTGGGGTATCCGGGACTTACTGCTATTGGGGAACTGGGTTCAAATGCTGCCATATTGCCATGATTTCTGTTAGTAAAGTTCCTATCTTTGCCTTTTGCGATCTGGTTATCTCTGGCCTTAGTTGGTCCGGTAGTCACTAGCTGGTGCTTGAACCTCCTGAGGATTTGTATGGCTATTTCCCCACCACTGGATGACTGGGTTGTCCCTGGCACAGACTGCTGAAGTGTTATTCTCCTCTTGGGTGCTGTTGGACCACTGGCGTATCTTCTGGTTCTGCCTGCTGAATCCAAGCAGCTGCCACCAAGATGGCCTCAGTTGTGCAGAGTGCATGGTCCCCCCTCAGGATACAGAGTCCACGCCTGGTTGGGACCCAGTAACCACTGCTCTGTCCAGATCCCTGCATGGCTGCCTTGAGTACCCATAGATCCCAAATTCTGGATAACATAGGTACCAGTTTCAGCTCGCTTAGACAGACAGATGCAATGAATCTGGCTGTGGCTGCAGGGAATGGGGAGTGCCGACATTTTTATTTAAAATTAAAATTTTTCCTCTAAAATATCTATGATAAAATTTAGGATAAATTAAGGTAAATCATAAAATTGAAAAATTTTTTGAAAAAAAACTCAGATAAAATGATCGGCATAAATACATTGAGAATATAATTGAAGGACAATGTGGAGACATTTTCATATAAAACTGAAGATTTTCATATAACATACATATGATTAAAATGAGGATATCATAGGGCAATTTATAAAATTAAAGATTTTTCTGGAAAAACACTCAGATACAATGTTAGGCATAAAAACACAATTAGAATACAACTGAAAAACAGTGTAGACATTTTCTGATAAAACTGAAGATTTTGATCTAACATATGTATGATAAAATAAAATATTGCTATGGTAATTGATAAAATTGAAGATTTATTTGGACAAAACTCAGACATGATGATAGGCATAAAATACAAATAGAATATAACTAAAAGAGACGTGGAGAAATTTTCATATAAAACTTAATATTTTCATCTAATATACATATGATAAAAAGGACAACATACATAATTTATAAAATTGAATATTTTTTAAAAAACTCAGATACATTGATAGGCATATAAATGCAATTAGAATGTAATTGAAAAAGGAGATGGAAACAGTTTCATAAATTAATGAAAATTTTCATCTTACATATATATGATAAAATTGAGGATAACAATAGATAATGTATAAAATTGAAGATTTTTTTGAAAAAAACTCAAATACATTGATAGCCATACAAATGCAATTAGAATTCAATTGAAAAAGGGAGTGGAAATATTTTATGATAGAACTGAAGATTTTCATCTAAAATATGCATGATAAAATTGAGGATTACATAAGCTATCTGATCTAATTGAAGATTTTTCTTTGGAAAAAATCTCACATACAATGATAGGCATACAAATACAATTATCAGATAATTGAAAAGAATGTGATGTCATTTTCTGATAATACTAAAGATTTCTTATAACATATTTCTGATAAAGTAAGGGAAATTCATAGGAACATTTTGAAAATTGAAGATTTTTGTTGGAATTTTCACAGGTACAATGGTAAGCATATAAATTCAATTAGAATGTAATTGAAAAAGGAAATGGAACCATTTTGCTATAAAACTGAAGATTTTCCTCTAACATATGTGTGATAAAATTGAGAAAAATTTAGGATATTTTATAAAATTGATGATTTTTTTGCAAAAAAGACTCAGATACAATGATAAGCTTACAAGTACTATTCGAATTCAATTGAAAAAAGAAGACAAGACATTTTCTCATAAAACTGAAGATTTTCATTTAACATATATATGTATGGCAAAATTGAGGATTACATAGGATAACTGATTAATTGAAAATATTCTCTCAAAAACTCTCAGATACAATGATAGGCATACAAATAAAATTGGAATATAATTGAAAGAAGAGGTGGAGACAATTTTGTATAAAACTGAAGATTTTCATCTAACATTTGTATGACAAAACTGAGTATAACATAACATACTTTTTAAATTTGAAGAAATTTTTGAAAAAGAAAACTCAGATATATTTATAGGCATACAAATACAATTAGAATACAATTGAAAAAGGACCTGGAACACATTTTGTGGTAGAACTGAAGATTTTCATCTAACATATGTATGATAAAATTGAGGATTATGTAGGATAACTGATAAAACTGAAGATTTTCTTTGAAAAATCTCAGCTAAAATGATAGTCATAAAATACGATTATCACCTAATTGAAAAATGAAGTAGAGACATTTTCTGAATAAACTGAATATTTCATATAACCTATTTGTATAAAATAAAGGAAATTCATAGAAATATTAAAAATTGAAGATTTTTGTGGTTATTTTCACATATACAATGGTATGCATACAAATACAATTAGAATGTAATTGCAAAAAGAAGTGAAGACATTTTCCTATAAAACTGAAGATTTTCCTCGAGCATATGTGTGATAAAATTGATGATAACTTAAGGTAATTTATGAAATTGAAGATTTTTTGAAAAGAAACTTAGATGCAATGATAAGCATACAAATACAATTAGAATACAATTGAAACAGGAACAGGAGATTTTTTCTGATAAAATGAAGATTTTTTTCAAACATATAAATGGTAAAATTGTGAATTACATAGGACAATTGATAAAATTGAAGATTTATTCAGAAAATTCTCAGATAAAATGATAGGCTTATGCATACAATTAGAATACAATTGAAAAAGGACGTGGAGAAATATTCTGTAAATTCTGATGATTTATATCTTACTTATGTATGATAAAATGGATAACATAGGAAAATTGGTAAAATTGAAGATTTTTGTGATAAAATCTCAGATACAATGAAAGGCATACAAATACAACTAGAAAAAAGTGAAAAGGAAAGTGGAGTCATTTTCTGATAAATCTGAAGATTTTTGTATAACATTTCTGATTAAATTATGGAAATTCAAGTGAAAATGTTAAAAGTTGCAGATTTTTGTTGTAATTTTCATAGATAAGATGGTAGGCATACAAACAAATAAAAATATAGTAAAAAAAAAGGAAGTGGAGATATTTTCTGATAAATCTAAGGAATTTTCCATAACATATATCTGATAGAATGCTGGAAATTCATAGGAAAACTGTAAAATTTGAAGTTTTTTGTGGTAATTTTCACAGATCCAATGATAGGCTTACAAACACAATTAGAATATAATTAAAAAAAGAAATAGAGACATTTTCTGATAAAACTGTAGATTTTCATCTAACATATGTATGTTAAAATTGAGGATAACATAAGATAATTTATAAAATTGAAGATATTTTGGAAAACAAACCCAGATACAAGGACAGGCATACAAATAAAACTAGAGTATTACTGAAAAAGTAAGTTTACACATTTTTTTAAAGAACTGAATATTTTCGTCTAACATTTGTATGATAAAATTGAGGATTGCATAAGCTAATTGATAAAATTGAAATTTTATTTAGAAAAATACTCAGAAACAATGATCTGCATACAAATAAAATTGGAATATAATTGAAAGGGGAAGTGAAGATATATTCTGATAGAACTGAAGCTTTTCATCTAAGATTTGCATGATAAAATTAAGGATTACTTAGGAAAACTGATGAAATTTTAGATTTTTTCAAAAAAAGCCTCAGATACAATAATAGGCATCCAAATATAATTTGAATATAATTGCAAAGGGAAGTGGAGATATTTTCTGGTAGAACTGAAGATTTTCTTCAAACAGATGTATCATAAAATTGAGCATTACATATGATAACTGAATAAATTGAAGATTTTTTTTGGAAAAACCTCAGATACAATGATAGGTATACAAATATAATTATCACATATTTGAAGATGAAGTAGAGACACTTTATGACAAAACTGAAGATTTCATATCACATATTACTGATAAAGAACAATGATATCCATAAAAATGCACTTAGAATATAAATGAAGTAGGCAGTGGACACATTTTCCTATAAAACTGAAGATTTTCCTCTAACATATATATGATTAAATTGAGGATAATTTAAGAAAATTTATAAAACTAAAGATATTTTTGAAAAAAACTTTAGATGCAATGATAAGCATATGAATACAAGTAGAATACAAATGAAAAAACGAAGTGGGGACATTTTCTGTTAAAACTGAAGATTTTCACCTAACATATGTATGATAAAATTAAGGATTACATAGGATAAATGGTAAAATTGAAATTTATTCAGAAAAATTGGATACAATGATAGTTTTACAAATACAATTAGAATAAAATTGAAAAAAAGTGGATAGAAATTTTCTTAATTCTGAAGATTTACATTTAATTTATGTATGATAGAATAGATGATAACTAGGAAAACTGAAAAAATTGAAGATGTTTTTGATAAAATCTCAGATCCAATGCAAGGCATACAAATACAATTAAAATATAAGTGAAAAAGAAAGGGGATACATTTTCTGATACAACTGAAGATTTTTGTATATCATTTCTGAAAAATTAGGGAAATTCATGTGAAAATTAAAATTTGAAGATTTTTGTGCTAATTTTCACAGATAAAATGGTAGGCATAGAGATAAAATTATAATGTAGTTCAAAAAGGAAGTGGAGATATTTTTCTGATAAATATGAAGAAGTTTGCACAATATATATCAGATAAAATGAAGGAAATACATAGGAAAACTGTAAATTTGAAGATTTTTCTGGTAATTTTCACAGATACAATGATAGGCTTACAAATACAATTAGAATGTAATAGAAAAAAGCAAAAGAGACATTTTCTGATTAAACTGAAAAATTTTCAGCTAACATATGCATGTTAAAATTGAGGATAACATGAGATAATTTATAAAATTGAAGATATTTTGGAACACAAAAACTCAGATACAAAGATAGATATACAAATGTCACTTGAGTATTATTGAAAAAGGAAGAGCAGACATTTGTATCAAGAACTGAAGATTTTCATCGCACGTATGTATAAAAAAATTGAGGATTAGAAAAGTTCAACAAAAGTTGAAGATTTATTTGGAAAATAACCCAGATCCTATGGTCAGCATCCAAATACAATTAGAATATGAATGAAAAGGGAAGTGGAGATATTTTCTTTTAGAACTGAATATTTTCATCTAAAATATGCATGATAAAATTGAGGATTACATAGGGTACCAGATAAAATTGAAGATTTAAAAAAAGCTAACTCAGATACAATTATAGGCATTCAAATATAATTAGAATATAATTAAAAATGGAAGTGGAAATATATTCTGGTGAAATGAAGATTTTAATCTAACATATGTAGGATAAGATAAACATGATAACTGATAAAATTGAATGTTTATTTAGTAAAATCTCAGATACACTGAAAGGCATATGAATAAAATTATCACATAATTGAAAATGAAGTAAGACAGGTTCTGACAAAACTGAAGATTTGGTATAACATATTTTTGATAAAGAAAGGGAAATTTATAGGAAAAATTGAAAAAAATGATCATTTTTGTGGTAATTTTCACAGATATAATGGTAGGCATACACATACAATTAGAATATAATTGAAAAATGAAGTGGAGACCTTTTTGATTAAAATTGAATATTTTCATCCAACTTATTGACCAAGCCCACTCAGTCAGTCAACAGGTTTTCCAGCACATTAGTGAGGATTGAAAAGAAAGAGACAATTAGACAAAACGGCAGTATGGCCCCAGCCAATTATGAGGCTGAAGGGCGGGTTTAATAATTTTAACCCCCTTTTATACCAGTTTAATTACATGCAGGAATTAAGGTCAAAAGCAATACAAAGAGGAACACACAAGTCAATAAACACAAAATTGTCCATGGTTTTGTAGGGATTACCAAAATACGTGAGCCTAATTCCTTGGCCAAGCCTAGGGTCTTGCCTGAGGCTTGTTCCTCTCCTTCCACCCTAAGATAAAAATTCCTGCCTTAATCTGCTTCCCTATTATGCCTCAAGGTCAGATTCCTGCTTGAGCCCTTGTCCTTCCTCAATATCAAGTTCCTGGCAGGCAGCTTGGCACCCAAATAAGGCTCTCTACACATATGTATGATAAAATTGAGGATAACTTAAGATAATATATAAAATTGAAGATTTTTTTTAAAAAAGAACCTCAGACACAATGATAGCCAGACAAATACAATTAGAATATAATTGAACAAGGAAGTGGAGACCTTTCGTATAAAACTGAGGATTTTCATATAATATACATATGATATACTGAGGATATCAAAGGTAATTTATAAAATTAAAGATTTATGGAAAAATTCAGATACAATGATAAGCATTGAAATACAATTAGAATACAATTGAATAATGAAGTGGATACATTTTCAGATAAAACTGAAGATTTTTATCTAACATATGTTTGATAAAAGAGAGTTTGACTAGGGTGATTGATAAAATTGAAGATTTATTTGTACAAAACTGATACAAAGATAGGCATAAAGTACAATTAGAATATTACTATGAGTGATGTGGAGACAATTAATTATAAAACTGAAGATTTTCATCTATTATATGTATGATAAAAATGAGGACAGCATAACATAATTAATAAAATTGAATATCTATTTTAAAAAGTCACATACCGAGAGGCCCAGGTAGACAGACTACAGCCGGGACTACCATCATACGGGTGGATCCACCAGGCTCTTGCCACCAGCCAGGCCCAGCATAGAGGATCTGCAGAACTTCTCCACACCCTCCGGCCTTGCACCAGGGCAGCTAGGAGCAGCCTGCTCGCGGTCACTTACAGCAGAGGTTGCGCATAGTCACTAGTAGAGAAACAAGAGGTGAGCCCATCCTCGCGGGAGGTTCAAACACCAGCCACTAACAACAAGGCCAACTAACACCAGAAATAACCAGATGGCAAAAGGAAAATGAAGGAACATTACTAAAGGAAATCAAGGCAGCATGACAGTATCTGAAACCTGTTCACTAACAACAGGAAGCCCTGGATACACCAACACACCAGAAAAACAAGACTTGGATCTAAAATCACTGGTTAGGATGCTGGTAGATGAATACATAGACACATCTCTTAAAGAATTAGAGGAGAAAATGGATCAAAATTTAGAATCCTTTACAAGGCAAGCACAAAAATCACTTAAAGAAATTCAGGAGAATATGGATCAAAAAGTAGAAGCCAATAAGGAGGAAAGACAAAAATCACTTAAGGAAATACAGAAGAACATGGGTCAACAAGTAGAAGCTATGAAAGAGGAAACACAAAATTTCCTTAAAGAAATACATGAAAACACAATCAAGCAACTGAAAGATCTGAGCACATCCACCCAGGTTCTAAAAACAGAAGTAGAAACAACTAAGAAATCTCAGAGGGAGACAACATTGGAGATAGAAAACCTTGGGAAGAAATCAGGGGCCATAGATGCAAATATCAACAACAGAATACAAGAGATAGAAGACAGAATCTAAGAAGCTGAAGATACCATAGAAACCATTGATTCAACATTCAAAGAAAATATTAAATGCAAAAAGGCTGTAACCCAAAATATCCAGGATCCAGGACACAATGAGAAGACCAAACCTAAGGATTATAGGTTTAGACGAGAGTGAAGATTTACAAGTTAAAGGGCCAGCAAATATCTTCTGCAAAATTATGGAAGAAAACTTCCCCAACCTAAAGAGAGAGAGAGGCCCATGAATATACAAGAAGCCTATAGAACCCCAAACAGACTGGATCAGAACAGAAATACATCCCTTCACATAATAATCAAAACTCCAAATGAACTAAACACAGAAAGAATATTAAAGACAGCAAGAGAAAAAGGCCAAATAACATATAAAGGAAGACCTATCAGAATAACACCAGACTTCTCACCTGAGACCATGAAAGCTAGAAGATCCTGGGCAAATATCATGCAAACTCTAAGAGAACACAAATTTCAGCCAAAACTACTTTATCCAGCAAAACTCTCAATCGCCATAGATGGAGACAACAAGGTATTCCATGACAAAACCAAATTTGCATGTTATCTTTCCACAAATCCAGTCCAACAAAGGATAATAGGGGGAAAACTCCAAGACAGGGAAAGAAACTACACCACGGAAGAAGCAATATAGAAACCTCCTCTTATCAAACCCAAAAGAAGATAACCTCTCAAATATAAAAAAAAAAATTCAAAAATGTCGGGAGGTAATAATTACATTTCCTTCATATCTCTTAACATCAATGGACTCAATTTCCCAATAAAAAGACATAGACTAACAGACTGGATACAGAAACAGGACCCTACATTTCGCTGCATACAGGAAACACATCTTAGTGCTAAAGACAAACACTGCCCTAGAATAAAAGGCTGTAAGACAATTTTACAAGCAAATGGTCTCAGGAAACAAGCTGGAGTAGCCATTCTATTAACAGATAAAATTGACTTCCAAACTAAAGCCATCAAAATAGACTCAGAAGGTCACTTCTTGCTGGTCAAAGGGAAAATCCACCAAGGAGAGCTCTCAATACTGAACATCTATTCTCCAAATGCAAGGGCACCCTCCTTCGTAAAGGAAACCTTACTAAAGCTAAAAGCACACATTACACCTAACACAATAATTGTGGGTGACTTCAACACTCCACTCTCCTCAATGGACCGATCAGGAAAGCAGAAACTAAACAGGGACACAGTGAAACGAATTAAAACTTTGAACCAATTGGATTTAACAGATATATATAGAACATTTCAACCTAAAGCTAAAGAATATACCTTTTTCTCAGCACCGCATGGTACCTTCTCCAAAATTGATTATATAATTGGTCACAAGACAGATGTCAGCAAATACAAGATTGAGCTAATCCCATGCCTCCTATCAGATCACCATGGAGTAAGAGTGGTCTTCAATAGCAACAGAAGCAATAGAAAGCCCACATACACATGGAAACTGAACAATACTCTACTCAATGACACCTTGGTCAGGGAAGAAATAAAGAAAGAAATCAAAGACTTTTTAGAATTCAATGAAAATGAAGGAAGGTACAACCTACCCAAATCTATGGGACACAATGAAAGCAGTGCTAAGAGGAAAACTCATAGCTATAAGTGCATCCAAAAGGAAACTGGAGAGAGCATACACTAGCAGCTTAATGGCACACCTTAAAGCCCTGGAAGTAAAAGAAGTTAATTCACCCAGGAGGAGTAGAAGACAGGAAATCATAAAACTCAGGGTTGAAATCAATCAAGTAAACACAAAGTAATCCATACAAAGAATCAACAAAACCAGGAGCTGGTTCTTTGAGAAAATCAACAAGATAGATGAACCCTTAGCCAGACTAACCAAAGGACACAGAGACAGTATACAAATTAACAAAATTTGAAATGAAAAGGGAGACATAACAACAGAAACTGAGGAAATTCAAAAGATCATCAGATCCTACTACAAAAGTCTATCCTCAACAAAACTGGAGAGTCTGGAGGAAATGAACAATTTCCTAGACAGATACGAAATACCAAAATTAAATCAGCATCAATTAGATCAGCTAAATAGTCGAATAACCCCTAAAGAAATAGAAGGGGTTATAGAAAGTCTTCCAACCAAAAAAAGTACGGGACCAGATGGTTTCAGTGCAGAATTTTACCAGACCTTCAAAGAAGAATTAACACCAATACTCTTCAAACTATTCCACAAAATAGAGAAAGAAGAAACACTGCCCAACTCATTCTTCGAAAACACAATTACGCTGATACCTAAACCACAAAAAGATCCAACAAAGAAAGAAAACTTCAGGCCAATTTCCCTTATGAATATCGATGCAAAAATACTAAACAAAATTCTTGCCAACTGAATCCAAGAACACATCAAAACGATTGTTCACCAAGATCAAGTTGGTTTCATCCCAGGGATGCAGGGATGGTTTAATATACAGAAGTCCATCAACGTAATTCACTACATAAACAACCTAAAAGAAAAACCACATGGTCATCTCATTAGATGCTGAAAAAGCATTCGACAAAATTCAGCATCCTTTTATGCTAAAAGTCTTGCAAAGAGCAGGAATTCAAGGCCCATACCTAAACATAGTAAAAGCAATCTAAAGCAAACCAGTAGCTAACATCAAAATAAATGGGGAGAAACTTGAAGCAATCCCACTAAAATCAGGGACTAGACAAGGCTGCAGTCTCTCTCCATATCTTTTCAATATAGTACTTGAGGTTCTAGCGAGAGCAATTAGACAACATAAGGAAGTCAATGGGATACAAATTGGAAAGGAAGAAGTCAAAGTATCATTATTTGCAGACAATATGATAGTTTACTTAAGCGACCCAAAAAACTCCACCAGAGAACTTCTACAGCTGATAAACAACTTCATCAAAGAGGCAGGTTGTAAAATTAACACAAGCAAATCAGTAGCCTTCTTGTACTCAAAGGATAAGCAGGCTGAGAAAGAAGTTAGGGAAATAACACCCTTCACAATAGTCACAAACAATATAAAGTACCTTGGCATAACTCTAATCAAACAAGCAAAAGATCTGTATGACAGAAACTTCAAGTCCTTGAAGAAAGAAATCAAAGAAATTCTCAGAAGATGGAAAAATATTTCTTGCTCCTGGATTGGCAGGATCAATATAGTAAAAATGGCCATCTTGCCAAAAGCAATCTACAGATTCCATGCGATCCCCATCAAAATCCCAACTCAATTCTTCATAGATCTAGAAAGAGCAATTCTCAAATTCATTTGGAGCGTCAAAAAAGCCAGGATAGCTAAAACTTTTCTCAACAATAAAAGGACTTCTGGGAGATTCAATATCCCTGACCTCAAGCCGTACTACAGAACAATTGTGTTAAAAAATGCATGGTATTGGTACAGCAACAGGCAAGGAGATCAATGGAATAGGATTGAAGACCCAGAAATGAACCCACAGACTTATGGTCACTTAATCTTTGATAAAGGAGCCACAACCATCCAGTGGAAAAAAGATAGCTTTTACAACAAATGGTGATGTTTCAACTGGAGGTCAACATGCAGAATTATTTGAATCGACCCACTCTTATCTCCTTGTACTAAGATCAACTCCAAGTGGATCAAGGACCTCCACATAAAACCAGACAAACTGAAACTATTAGAAAAGGAACTGGGAAAGACCCTGGAGGACATGAGCACAGGGGGGAAAGTTCCTGAACAGAACACCAATAGCTTATGCTCTAAGATCAAGAATTGACAAGTGGGATCTCATAAAATTACAAAGTTTCTGTAAGGCAAAGGCCACTGTCAGAAGGACAAATCAGCAACCAACAAAGTGGGAAAAGATCTTCACCAACCCCACATCTGACAGAGGGCTAATATCCAATATATACAAAGAACTCAAGAAGTTAGACTCCAAAGAACCAAATAACCCTATCAAAAAATGGGGTACAGAGCTAAACAAAGAATTTTCACCAGAAGAAATTCTGATGGCCGACAAACACCTTAAGAGATGTTCAACATCATTAGTCATCAGGGAAATGCAAATCAAAACAACCCTGAGATTCCACCTCACACCAGTCAGAATGGCTATGATTAAAAACTCAAGAGACAACAAGTGCTGGCAAGGATGTGGAGAAAGAGGATCACTCCTCCACTGGTGGTGGGATTGCAAAATGGTAAAACCGCTCTGGAAATCAGTTTGGCGGTTCCTCAGAAAATTGGTCATGTCACTTCTAGAGGACCCTGGCATACCACTCCTGGGCATATACCCAGAGGATTCTCCTGCATACAATAAAGACACATGCTCCACTATGTTTATAGCAGCCTTGTTTATAATAGCCAGAAATTGGAAGGAGCCCAAATATCCCTCAAAGGAGGAATGGATACAGAAAATGTGGTATATTTATACAATGGAATACTACTCAGCAATTAAATATAATGAATTCATGCAAGTTGAAAGTAAATGTTTAGATCTGGAAAATATCATCCTAAGTAAATTAACCCAATCACAAAAGAATACACATGAAATGAAATCACTGATAAGTGGATATTAATGAGCCCAGAAGCCCTAAATACTCAAGGCACAATTAGCAAGTCAAATGATTCCCAAGAAGAAGAAAGGAGAGGACCCTGGGCCTGAAAAGATTGGATCCAGTTTTGTAGACCCAGAACAGAGAAATCATGGGGGGGTAGGATGATTGGGAAATGTTTGGGGGGAGAGGAATTATGGGACGTATGTTGGGGGGGACCTGGGAAAGAGGAAAGCCTTTGTTATGTATACATAGAATATAGAAAATAAAAATAAAAAAGTCACATACCATCAAAGTCATATAGATACAATTAGAATGTAATTAAAAAAGGAAGTGGAGACATTTTTGCGAAGAACTGAAGATTTTCATCAAAATATGTATGATAAAATTGATAACAGGAAATAATGTATAAAATTGAAGATTTTTTGAAAAAACACCTGAAATCCAGAGATAACCATAGAAATAAAATTAGAATTCAATTGAAAAGGAAAGTGGAGACATTGTATGACAGAAATGAAGATTTTCATCTAAAATACATGGTTAAATTGAGGATTGCTTACAATATGATATAAAATTGAAAAATTTTTTTTGAAAAAGCACAGATACAGTGATAGGCATACAAACATAATTATCACATGATTGAAAAGGAAATGGACGTATTTTCTGATCAAACTAAAGATTTCATATAACATATTTCTGATAAAGTAAGGGAAATTCATAGAAAAAATTAAAAATTGAGGATTTTTGTGGTAATTTTCAGATACAATGGTATGCATAGCAATACAATTAGAATGTAATTGGAAAAGCATGTGGAGACATTTTCCTATAAAACTGAAGATTTTCCTCTAACATATGTTTGATAAAATTGAGGAAAACATAGGATAATTTATAAAATTGAAGAATTTTATGAAAAAATCTCAGATGCAATAAGATTACAATACTATTAGAATACAATTGAAATCGGAATATGAGACATTTTCTGATAAAACTAAAGATTTTAATAAAACATATATATGATAAAATTGATGATTACATAGTATAACTGATAAAATTGAAGATTTTACTAGAAAATTCTCAGGTACAAGAGTAGGCATACAAACACAATTATAATATAATTGATAAGGTTGCTGGAGATATTTTTGTATAAAACTTAAGATTTTCATATAACATATATATGATAATATTGATGGTAACATAGGAAAATTTATAAAATTGAAGATTTTTTTTTATAAAATCTCAGATACACTTAAAGGCATACTAATACAATAAGAATATGAGTGAAAAAGAAATTGGAGATATTTTCTTATAAAATTGAAGAATTTGTATAGCATTTCTAATAAAATTATGGAGATTCATGAGAAAATGTTAAAGTTTGAAAATTTTGTATTAATTTTCACAGATAGAATGGTAGGCATACAAATAAAAAAATAATACAGTTGAAAAGGGAAGTGGAGAAATTTTCTGATAAATCTGAAGAATTTTACATAACATATCTGATAAAATTGTGGAAATTTATAGGAAAACTGTAAAATTTGAAGTTTTTTATGGTAATTTTCATAGATAAATGATAGGCTTACAAACACAATTAGAATGTAAGTAAAAAAAGGAAGCGGAGACATTTTATAATAAAACTGATTTTGTATAACATATATCATATAAAATAAGTCTAATTCATAGAAGAAATTTAAAAATTGAAGATTTTTATGGTAACTTTCACAGATACAGAAGTACACATACAAATGCAACTAGAATGTAATTGCAAAAAGCAGAGGAATTTTTCTATAAAACTGAAGATTTTCCTCTAGCACATGTATGAAAAAATGAGCATAACTTAAGGTAATTTATAAAATTGTAGATATTTTGAAAAAAATTTAAATACAATGATAAGCTTACAAATACTATTAGAATTTAATTGAAAAAGGAAGATGAAACATTTCCTCATAAAATTGAAGATTTTCATTTAACATATATATGATAAAATTGTGGATTCCATAGGATATTCTCTAGAAATTAAATTGAAGATATTCTCTACAAAAATCTCAGATACAGTGATAGGCATACAAATACAATTAGAATATAATTGATAAGGAGGTGGAGACATTTTGTATAAAACTGAAGATTTACATCTAACATCTGTATAATGAAATTAAGGACAACATAAGATAATTTTTACATCTGAAGCTTTTTTTGAAAAAGTAAACTCAGATACAATGGTAGGCATACAAATACAATTGGATTACAATTGAAAAAATTTTGTGATAGAACTGAAGATTTTCATGTAACATGTATGATAAAATCAGGATTACATAGGATAACTGATAAAATTGAAGAATGCCTTTGAAAAATCTCAGATACAATGATCGCATACAAATATAATTATCACATAATTGACAAAGGAAGTTGAGATATTTCTGATAAAATTGAAGATTTGTATAACACCGTTCATATAAAATAAGGGTAATTCATAGTAAAAATTTAAAAATTGAAGATGTTTGTAGTAATTTTCACAGATACAATGATATGCATGCAAATACAATTAGAATGTAATTGCAAAAAACGTGGAAACATTTTCCTATAAAACTGAAGATTTTCCTCTAACATATGTATTATAAAATTGAGGATAACTTATGGTCATTCATCAAATTTAAGCTTTTTTATGAAAAAATCTCAGATGTAATGATAAGTATAAAAAATCAATTAGGAAACAATTTAAAAAAGAAGAGGAGACATTTTCTGATAAAACTGAAGATTTTTATCTAACATGTATGATAAAATTGAGAATTACATACCATAATTGATAAAATTGAAGATTTATTCAGAAAAAAACTCAGATACAATTATAGGCATAAAAGTACAATTAGAATAAAATTGACAAAGGATGTGGAGACATATTCTGTTAATTCTGAAGCTTTACATCTACCTTATGGATGATAAAATGGATGATAACATAGGAAAATTGATAAAAATGAAGATTTTTTTGATACAATCTCAAGTTCAATGAAAGGCATACAATTAAAATAGGATTATAAGAGAAAAAGAAAGTGGAGACATTTTTGGAAAAAACTGAAGATTTTTGTATAATTTTTCAGATAAAACTATGATAATTTATGAGAAAAATATTAAAATTTGAAATTTTTGTAGTAATTTTCACAGATAAAATGATAGGCTTACAAACACAATTAGAATGTATTTGAAAAATAAAATAGAGACATTTTCTGATTAAACTGAAGATTTTCATCTAACATATGTATGTTAAAATTGAGGATAAAATGAGATAATTTATAAAATTTAAGATGTTTTGGAAAACAAAAACTCAGTACAAGCATACACATACAAATAAAACTAGAGTATTATTGAAAAGGGAAGAGGACACATTTTTGTAAAGAACTGAAGATTTTCAGATAACAAATGTATGTTTAAATTCAGGATTGCATAAGATAATTGATAAAATTGAAGATTTATATAAAAAATATTCATATACAATGATCTGCATACTAATAAAATTAGAATGTAATTGAAAGAGGAAGTGGAGACATTTTCATTTTTTGGGTTTTTATATTTTTGTTTTTGATGTTTTTGGCAATTTCGAGACAGGGTTTCTCTGTGTAGTCCTGGCTGTCCTGGAACTCACTCTTTCGACCAGGCTGGCCTCGAACTCAGAAATCTGTCTGTCTCTGCCTCCCAGAGTGCTGGAATTACAGGCGTGTGCCACCACTGCCCAGCTAAACAGGCTTCCTTTTTGTTTGTTTGTTTGTTTGTTTGTTTGCTTGCTTGCTTGCTTGCTTGCTTGCTTATTTTTCAAGACAGGCTTTCTCTCTAGTCCTGGCTGTCCTGGATCTCACTCTGTAGACCAGGCTGGCGACATTTTCGTAAAGAACTGAAGACTTTCATCTAACATATGTATGATAAAATTTCGGATAACATAAGATAATATCTAAAATTGACGATTTTTTGAAGAAAACTAAAATACCATGATAGCCACACTAATATAATTAGAATTCAATTGAAAAAGGAAGTGGAGACATTTCATGATAGAACTGAATATTTATATCTAAAATTTGCATGATATAATTGAAGATGACATAAGATATCTGAAAAAATGAAGTTTTTTTTTTTTTTGGAAAAATCTCAGATACAGTGATAGCCATACAAATACAATTAGAATATAATTGAAAAGGAGGTGGAGACGTTTATGTATAAAACTGAAGATTTTTTATCTAACATATTTATGATAAAATTGAGGATAACAAAAGATAATTTTTTAAATCTGAAGATTTTTTTTTGAAAAAAAAACTCAGATACAATGATAGGCATACAATTACAATTAGAATACAATTGAAAAGGGTACTGGACACATATTCTGATAGATCTGAACATTTTCATCTAACATATGTATGATAAAAGTGAGGTTACATAGGATAACTGAAAAAATTGAAGATTTTCTTGGAAAAATCTCAGCTAAAATGATAGGCATACAAATACAATTATCACATAATTGGAAAAGGAATTGGAGACATTTTCTGATAAAACTGAAAATTTTATGTGACATAGTTCATATAAAATAAGGGAAATTCATAGGAAAAATTTAATAACTGAAGATTTTTGTGGTAAATTTTACAGATACAATGGTAAACATACAAATACAATTAGAATGTAATTAGAAAAAGAAGTGGAGACATTTTCCTATAAAACTGAAGATTTTCCTCTAACATATGTATGATAAAATTGAGGATAACTTAATGTAATTTATAAAATTGAGATATTTTGAAAAAAATTCAGAATCAATGATAAGCGTACAAATACAATTTGAATACAATTGAAAAAGGAAGAGAATACATTTTCTGATAATACTGAAGATTTTTATTTAACATATTTATGATGAAATTGAGGATTATATACGATAATTAATAAAATTGAAGACATTCAGAAAAAATCTCAGATACAATGATAGGCATGAAAACACAATTAGATTATAACTAAAAGACATATGGAGACATGTGCTTATAAAACAGGAATTTCATTTAATAGATGTATGATAAAAATGAGGATAACATAATTTATAAAATTGAATATTATTTAAAAAATCCTCAGTTACAGTGATAGGCATATAAATACAATTAGATTGCAATTGAAAAGGGAAATGTAGACATTTTATAAAGAAATGAAGATTTTCATCTAACATGTTTGATAAAATTGAGAATGACATAAGATAATGTATAAAATTAAATAATTTTTTGAAAAATAAACTCAAATACATTGATTGCTTTACAAATATAATTAGAATTTAATTGAGAAGGATGTGGAGACATATTATGATAGAACTGAAGATTTTCTTCAAAAATATGCATGATAAAATTGAGGGTTACATAGAATATCTGATAAAATTGAAGATATTTTTAGAATAATATCACATAGAGTCATAGGCACACAAATAGAATTATCAGATAATTGAAACAGAAGTGGTGAATTTTCTGATAAAATTATAGATTTTGTTTAACATATTTCTGATAAAGTAAGGGAAATTCAGAGGAAAAACTGAAAAATTGAAGTTATTTGCGGTAATTTTCACAGATACAATGTTAAGCATACAAATAAAATTAGAATGTAATTGAAAAAGGAAGGGTAGCCAAATTCCAATAAAACTGAAGATTTTACTCTAATTAATATATGTGTGATAAAATTGAGGAAAAGTTAGGATAATTTATAAATCTGTTTTTTTTGCAAAATACTCAGATACAATGATAAGATTACAAAGACTATTACAACACAATTGAACGATTAAGATGAGACATTTTCTGATAAATCTGAATATTTTCAATTAAGATATGTATGATAACATTGAGGATTACAGAGGATAACTGATTAAATTGAAGATTTTTTTAGAAAACTTTTTGTGAAAATTACAACAAAAATCTACAAATTTTACAGTTTTCCTATGAATTTTCATAATTCTATCGGATATATGTTATGCAAAATTCCTTTGATATATTAGGAAATATATCCACTTCCTTTTGAAGTATTTTATTTAAGTGTATACCTAACATTGTATCTGTGAAAATTACAATAAACATCTTCAAATTTTAACATTTTCTCATAAATTTCCATAATTTTATCAGAAATATTATAGAAAAGTCATCAGTTTTATCAGATAATATCTACACTTTCTTTTTCACTTATAATCATATTGTTTTTGTATGCCTTTCATTGAATCTGAGATTTTATCCAAAAAAATCTTCAATTTTATCAATTTTCTTATGCTATCATTCATTTTATCATATTTAAGTTACATGTAAATCTTTAGAATTAACAGAATATGTCTCCTCTTCCTTTTCAATTGTATTCTAATTATATTTGTATACCTATCGTTGTATCTGAGTTTTTTCTGAATAAATCTTCATTTTTATCAATTATGCTATGTAATCCTCAATTTTATCATACATGTTAGATGAAAATCTTCAATTTTATCAGAATATGTCTCCTCTTCTTTTTTCAATTGTATTCTAAGTGTATTTGTATGCTTATCATTGCAACTGAGATTTTTTTTTCAAAAAATCTTTGATGGTATAAATTATATTATCCTCAATTTTAACATATGTATGTGAGAGAATTTTCTTCAGTTTTATAGGAAAATGGCTCCAATTAATTTTTCAATTATTTTCTAATTGAATTTGTATGCTTACCATTGTATCTGTGAAAATTACCTCAAAAAATCAATTTTTAGAATTTATGATTTTCTCTTACTTTATCTAAAATATGTTATACAAAATCTTCTGTTTTAACAGAAAATGTCTCCATTCCTTTTTTCAATTACATTATAATTGTGTTTTAATCCTACCTTTGTATGTGTGAAAATTACCACAAAAATCTTCACGTTATAAGTTTTACATGAATTTCCAAAATTTTATTAGAAATATTATACAAAAATCTTCAGTTTTATCACAAAATATCTTCACTTTCTTTGTCACTTATATTCTCATTGTATTAGTATACCATTAAGTATATCTGAGATTTTATCACAAAAATCTTTATTTTTAACAGGTTTCCTATGGTATCATCCATTTTATCTTACATATGTTAGGTGAAAATCTTAAGTTTTATTCAAAAAAGTCTCCAGCTACTTTTTCATTTATATACTTATTTTATTTGTATGCCTATCCTTGTATCTGACAATTTTCTAAGAAAATCTTCAATTTTATCAGTTATCCTATGGAATCCTCATTTGTATCATACATATGTTATATTAAAATATTCAGTTTTATCAGAAAATGTCTTGTCTTCCTTTTTATATTGTACTCTAATAGTCGTTGTAATCATATCATTGCATCTGAGGTTTTTTTGCAAAAAATACTTCAATTTTATAAATTATCCTAAGATTTCCTCAATTTTTTCAAACATATATTAGGGGAAAATCTTCAGTATTTTCATTTATAGGAAAAATGTTTCCACATCATTTTACAATTATATTGTAATATTGTAATTATATTTGTATGGCTACCATTGTATCTGTGAAAGTTACCACAAAACTCTTCTCATTTTACAGTTTTCTCATGAATTTCCATAATTTTATCAGTTATACATTATGCAAAATATCACCATTTCCTTTTTCAAATATATTATGTTTATATGACTACCATTGTATCTGTGAAAATTATGACAAAAATCTTCAAATTTTAACATTTTGACATGAATTTCCATAATTTACTCAGAAATCATATAAAATATCTTCATTTTTACCAGAAAATATCTCCACTTTCTTTTTCACTTATTTATAGTTGTATTTGTATGCCTTTCATTGTATCTGGATTCTATAACAAAAATCTTCAATTTTATCAATTTTCCTATGTTATCCATTTTATCATATATAAGTTATATGTAAGTCTTCAGAATTATCAGAATATATCTCCACATCATCTTTTCAATTGTATTCTAACAGTATTTGCATGCCTATTACTTTATCCAATTTTTTTCTGAATAAATCTTCAATTTATCAATTATCCTTTGTATTTCTCAATTTTATCATACATATGTCAGATAAAAATATTCAGTTTTATCACAAAATATCTCCTCTTCCACTTTCAATTGTATTCTAATTGTATTTGTATGCTTATAATTGAATCTGAGATTTTTCCAAAAAAATCTTCAATATCATAAATTAAGTTATTGAAGATTTTTTTTTGAAAAAAGCTCAGATACATTGATAAAAACACAAATAGAAATATCTCATAATTGAAAATGAAGTGGAGACATTTTCTGACAAAACTGAAGATTTTGTATAACATATTTCTGATAAAGTAATTGAAATTTATGGGAAAAATTTAAAAAATGAAGATTTTTGTGGTAATTTTCACAGATACAATGAAAGGGATACAAATACAATTAAAATATAATCGGAAAATGAAGTGGAGACATTTTTCGATTAAAATAGAAGATTTTCCTCTAACATATGTATGATAAAATTGAGGATAACTTAAGATCATATACAAAATTGAATTGTTTTTTAAAAACCACAGATACAATGACAGGCATACAAATAAAAATAGAAAATAGTGAAAACAGATGTAAAGACATCTTCATATAAAAGTGAAGATTTCATCCAATATATGTACGATAAAATTAAGGATAATATAATGTAATAAAATTAAATATCTATTTAAAAAACTAACAAACTGGCATAGGCATATACATACAATTAGAATGTAATTGAAAAAAAGGGAAGTGGAGATATTTTCGCAATGAACTGAAGCTTTTCGTCCCACATATGTATGAAAAAATTGAGGATAACAGGAGACAAAATATAAAATTGAAGATTTTTTGAAAATCTGAAATAAAATGATAACCATAGAAATAAAATTAGAATTCAATTGAGAAAGAAAGTGGATTATATAAGATATCTGACAAAATTGAAGATTATTTTGGAAAAATCTCACATACAATGATAGGCATACAAATACAATTATCACATAATTGAAAAAGAAGTGAACATATTTTCTGATAAAAATAAAGATTTTGTATAACATATGTCTATTAAAGTTAGGGAAATTCATAGGAAAAATTTAAAAATTGAAGATTTTTGTGGTAATTTTCACAGATACAATGGTAGGCATGCAAATACAATAAGAATGTAATTGTAAAAGGATGTGGAGATATTTTTCTTTAAAACTGAAGATTTTCCTCTAATATATGTTTGATAAAATTGAGAAAAACATAGGATAATTTATAAAATTGAAGATTATTTTGTAAAAAAAAAACCTCAGAAGCAATCATAAGTTTGCAAAGACTATTAGAATACAATTGAAAAAGAAAGATAAAACATTTTCTGATAAAACTGAAGATTTTCATTTATCATAGGTATGATAAAATTGAGGATTACATTAGATAATTCAGAGAAAATTTGGATACACTCAGAGTCATAAGAATACAATTTGAATACAATTGAAAAAGGAAGAGGAAGCATTTTCTGATAAAACTGATGATTTTCATCTAACATATGTAAAATAAAATTGAGAATTACGTTGGATAATTGATAAAATTGAACATTTCTTCAGAAAAAACTCGGATACCATGATAGGCATACAAATACAATTAGAATACAATTGTAAGAGGACGTGGAGACATATTCTATTAATTCTGAAGCTTTATATCTAACTTATGGATGATAAAATGGATGATAACATAGGAAAATTGATAAAAATTATAGATTTTTGTGATAAAAACTCAGATACAATGAAAAGCATACAAATAAAACTACAAATAAGTGAAAAATAAGTGAAGCCATTTTCTGATAAAACTGAAAATTTCCATCTAACATATGTATGTTTAAATTCAGGATAACATAATTTATAAAATTGAAGATATTTTGGAAAACAAAAACTCAGATACAAGGATAAGTATACAAATACAACTAGAGTATTATTGAAAAATGAAGGGGACACATTTATGTAAAGAACTGAAGATATTCATCTAACATATGAATGACTAAATTGAGGATTACATGAGATAATTGATAAAATTGAAGATTTATTTGTAAAAACACTCAGATACAATTATCTGCATACAAATACAATTAGAAGACAATGAAAAGGGAAGTGGGGATATTTTCTGATAGAACTGAAGATTTTCATCTAAAATATTCATGATATATGATATAATTGAGAATTACATAGGATAAATAATTAAATTGAACATTTTCTTAGAAATTTATGACATACAAGGATAGGCAAAAAACACAATTAGAATATAATGGGAAAAGTAGCTAGAGTCAATTTTGTATAAAACTAGGTTTTCACTTAACATATGTATGATAAAAATGGATGGTAACATAGAAAACTTGATAATATTGAAAGTTTTTTAAATTAAATCTAACATATACTTAAAGGCATACTAATACAATTAGAATATAAGTGAAATAGTGGAGATATTTTCTGATAAAACTGAAGATTTTCGTATAACTTTTCCAATAAAATTATGGAAATTCATGTGAAAATGTTAAATCTTGAAAATTTTTGTGGTAATTTTGACAGAATGGTAGGCATACAAATAAATAATAATGTAGTTATAAAATGAAGTGGAGATATTTTCTGATAAATCTAAAGAATTTTCCATAGCATATATCTGATAAAATTATAGAAATTCATAGGAAAAGTATAAAATTTGCAGTTTTTGTTTGGTAATTTTCATAGATAAAATGATAGGCATACAACCACAATTAGAACATAATTTTAAAAAGGAATAGAGACATTTGCTGATAAAACTGGAGATTTTGTATAACATATTTCAGGTAAAGCAAGGGAAATTCATTGGAAAAATTTAAAAATTGAAGATTGTTGAGGTAATTTTCAAAGATACAATGGTAAGCATACAGATACAATTAGAATGTAATTGCAATAGTAAGTGGAGTCATTTTCTTATAAAACTGAAGAAAATCCTCTAACATATGTGTGTTGAAATTGAGGATTAAATAGGATAATAGATAAAATTGAAGATGTATTGAGAATAATACTCAGAGACAATGATAGGCATACAAGTACAATTAGAATACAATTGAAAAAGGAACAGGAGATATATTCTGTTAATTCTAAAGATTTACGTCAAACTTATGTATGAAAAATGGATAACATAGGAAAATTGGTACAATTGAAGATTTTATTGATTAAAAATCTCAGATTCAATGAAAGGCATACAAATACAATATGATTATAAGTGAAAAAGAAAGTGGAGATGTTTTCTGTTAAAACTAAAGGTTTTTGTATAGTATTTGTGATAAAATTATGTTCAATTATGAGAAAATATTAGAATTTGAAGATTTTGTTGTAATTTTTGCAGATAAAATTTTAGGTATACAAATATATAATAATATAGTTAAAAAGGAATTGGAGATATTTTCTAATAAATCTTAAAAACTTTACATAATATATATCTGATAAAATTATGGAAATTCATAGGAAAACTGTAAAATTCGAAGATTTTTGTGGTAATTTTCACAAAAACAATAATAGCCTTACAAACACAATAAGAATGTAATTGATAAAAGGAATAGAGACATTTTGTGATAAAACTGAAGAATTTCATCTAACAAATATATGTTAAAATTAAGGACAACATAAGATAAATTATAATCTTGAAAATATTTTGGAAAACAAAAACTCAGAAACAAGGATAGGCATACAAATACAACTAGAGTATTATTGAAAAATGAAGAGGAGACATTTTCGTAAAGAACTGAAAATTTTCATCTTATATATGTATGATAAAACTGAGGATTACATAGGATAATTTATAAAATTGAAGATTTTCTTAGAAAAATCTCACATACAATGATAGGCATACAAATGCAATTAGAATAGAATTGAAAAAGATGTGGAGATATTTTTGTATAAAACTGAAGATTTTCATCTAACATATATATGATAAAATTGCAGATAAGAAGAGATAATTTTTAAAACTGAAGATTTCTTTGAAAAACAAGACTCAGATATAATGATAGGCAAAGATATACAAAGAGAATAAATATGAAAAACTAAAAAGAGACATTTTGTGATAAACTGAAGATTTTCATCAAACATTTGTATGGAAAAATTGAGGATTACATAAGATAAATGATAAATTTGAAGATTTCTTGGAAAAGTCTCAGATACAATGATAGACATACAAATACAATTATCACATAATTGAAAAAGGAAGTGGAGACATTTTCTGATAAAAGTAAGATTGCACATAACATTTCTAATAAAGTAAGGGAAATTCATAGGAAAAAATTAACAATTGAAGATTTTTGTGGTTATTTTCACAGATACAATGGTAAGCATACAAATACAATTAGAATGTAGTTGCAAAGGGAAGTGGAACCATTTACCTATGAAACTGAAGATTTTCCTCTAATATATGTGTGATAAAATTGAGGAAAACAGGATAATATATAAAATAGATGATTTTTTTACAGAAAAACTCAGATAAATGATATCATATAAATAAAATTAGAATAAATTTGAAAAGGGAAGAGGATACGTTTTTTGATAAAACTGAAGATTTTTATCTACCATGTGTATGACAAAAATGAGAATTATATAGGATAATTATTAAAATGAATTTATTCAGAAAAGCCTTGGTTAAAGGAAAACAGAAACTAAACAGGGACACAGTGAAACTAATTGAAGCTTTGGACCAATTGGATTTAACAGATATATATAGAACATTCCATCATAAGCAAAAGAGTATACCTTTTTCTCAGCACCGCACGGTACCTTCTCAAAAATTGATCATATAATTGGTCACAAGACAGACCTCAATAAATACAAGAAGACCGAACTAATCCCATGTCTCCTATCGGATCACTATGGAGTAAAAGTGGTCTTCAATAGCAAGAAGAACAACAGAAAGCCCATATACACATGGAAACTGAACAATACTCTACTCAATGACACCTTGGTCAAGGAAGAAATAAAGATAGAAATCAAAGACTTTCTAGACTTCAATGAAAATGAAGGTACGACCTACCCAAATCTTTGGGACACAATGAAAGCAGTGCTAAGAGGAAAAAACATAGCCCTGAGTACCTCCAAAAAGAAACTTGAGAGAGCATACACTAGTAACTTAACAGCACACCTGAAGGCCCTAGAACAAAAAGAAGCTAACTCACCCAGGAGTAGTAGAAGAGAGGAAATAATCAAACTAAGGGCTGAAATCAATTAAGCAGAAACAAAGAGAACCATAAAAAGATTCAACAAAACCAAGAGCTGGTTCTTTGAGAAAATCAACAAGATAGATAAACCCTTAGCTAGACTATGACCAAAGGGCACAGAGACAGTATACAAATTAACAAAATTAGAAATGAACAGGGGGAAATAACAACAGAAACGGAGGAAATTCAAAAGATCATCAGATCCTACTACAAAGGCCTATACTCAAAACAACTGGAGAATCTGGAAGAAATGGACAATTTCCTAGACAGATACCAAATACCAAAATTAAATCAGCATCAAGTAGATCAGCTAAACAATCCCCTAACCCCTAAAGAAATAGAAGGGGTTATAGAAAGCCTCCCAACCAAAAAAAGTACAGGACCAGATGGTTTTAGTGCAGAATTCTACCAAACCTTCAAAGAAGACTTAACACCAATACTCTTCAAATTTTCCACAAAATAGAGACAGAAGGGACACTGCCCAACTCGTTCTTCGACACCACAATTACGCTGATACCTAAAACACAAAAAGATCCAACAAAGAAAGAGAACTACAGGCCAATTTCTCTTATGAATATTGATGCAAAAATACTAAATAAAATTCTTGCCAACCGAATCCAAGAACATATCAAAATGATCATTCAGCATGATCAAGTAGGCGTCATTCCAGGGATGCAGGGATGGTTCAATATACGGAAATCCATCAATGTAATCCACTACATAAACAAACTAAAAGAAAAAAACCACATGGTCATCTCATTAGATGCTGAAAAAGCATTCGACAAAATTCAGCATCCTTTCATGCTAAAAGTCTTGGAAAGAGCAGGAATTCAAGGCCCATACCTAAACATAGTAAAAGCAATCTACAGCAAACCAGTAGCCAACATCAAAATAAATGGAGAGAAACTTGAAGCAATCCCACTAAAATCAGGGACTAGACAAGGCTGCCCTCTCTCTCCATATCTTTTCAATATAGTACTTGAAGTTCTAGCGAGAGCAATTAGACAACATAAGGAAGTCAAAGGGATACAAATTGGAAAGGAAGAAGTCAAAGTATAATTATTTGCAGATGATATGATAGTCTACTTAAGCGATCCAAAAACTCCAGCAAAGAACTTCTACAGCTGATAAACAACTTCAGCAAAGTGACTGCTTATAAAATTAACTCAAGCAAATCAGTAGCCTACTTGTAATAAAAGGACAAGCAGGCTGAGAAAGAAGTTAGGGAAATAACACCCTTCCCAATAGCCACAAACAACATAAAGTACCTTTGCGTAACTCTAACCAAACAAGCGAAAGATGTATATGACAGGAACTTCAAGTCCTTGAAGAAAGAAATCGAAGAAGACCTCAGAAGATGGAAAAATATTTCTTGCTCCTGGATTGGCAGGATCAATATAGAAAAAATGGCCATCTTGCCAAAAGCAATCTACAGATTCAATGCAATCCCTTCAAAATCCCAAATCAATTCTTCATAGATATAGAAAGAGAAATTCTCAAATTCATCTGGAGCAACAAAAAACCCAGGATAGCTAAAACTATTCTCAACAATAAAAGGACTTCTGGGGGAATCAATATCCCTGATCTCAAGCAGTACTACAGAGCAATTGTGTTAAAAACTGCATGGTATTGGTATAGCAACAGGCAGGTAGATCAATGGAATAGGATTGAAGACCCAGAAATGAACCCACAGAGTTATGGTCACTTGATCTTTGATAAAGGAGCCACAACGATCCAGTGGAAAAAAGACAGCCTTTTCAACAAATGGTGCTGGTTCAACTGGAGGTCAACATGGAGAAGAATGCGAATTGACCCACTCTTATCTCCTTGTACTAAGAACAACTCCAAGTGGATCAAGGACCTCCACATAAAACCAGACACACTGAAACTATTAGAATAGAAACTTGGGAAGACCCTGGAGGACATGGGCACAGGGGTAAAGTTCCTGAGCAGAACACCAATAGCTTATGTTCTAAGATCCAAGAATTGACAAATGGGACCTCATAAAATTACAAAGTTTCTGTAAGGCAAAGGACACTGTCAGAAGGACAAAATGGCAACGAAAAAAGTGGGAAATGATCTTCACCAACCCCACATCCGACAGAGGGCTAATATCCAATATATACAAAGAACTCAAGAAGTTAGACCCCAAAGAACCAAATAACCCTATCAAAAAATGGGCTACAGAGCTAAACAAAGAATTTTCACCTGAAGAAATTCGGATGGCCGAGAAACACCTTAAGAGATGTTCAACATCATTAGTCATCAGGGAAATGCAAATCAAAACAACCCTGAGATTCCACCTCACACCAGTCAGAATGGCTAAGATTAAAAACTCAAGAGACAACAAGTGCTGGTGAGGATGTGGGAAAGAGGAACATTCCTCCACTGTTGGTAGGATTGCAAAATGGTAAAACCGCTCTGGAAATCAGTGTGGCGGTTCCTCAGAAATTTGGGCATGCCACTTCCAGAGGACCCTGGCATACTACTCCTGGGCATATACCCAGAGGAGTCCTCTGCATACAATAAAGACACATGCTCCACTATGTTTATAGCAGCCTTGTTTATAATAGCCAGAAATTGGAAGGAGCCCAGATATCCCTCAAAAGAGGAATGGATACAGAAAATGTGGTATATTTATACAATGGAGTACTACTCAGCAATTAAAAATAATGAACTCATGCAATTTGTAGGTAAATGGTTATATATGGAAAGTATCATCCTAAGTGAGCTAACCCAATCACAAAAGAATACACATGAAATGCAATCACTGATAAGTGGATATTAATGAGCCCAGAAGCCCTAAATACTCAAGGCACAATTAGCAAGTCAAATGACTCCCAAGAAGAAGAAAGGAGAGGACCCTGGGCCTGTAAAGATTGGATCCAGTATTGTAGACCCAGAACAGAGAAATCAGTGGGTGGAGGGGGAAGGAGTAGGGAATAGCAGTTGGGGACAGGAATTATGGGACATATGGTGGAGGGTAACTGGGAAAGGGGAAAGCCTTTGTAATGTAAACATAGAATATAGAAAATAAAAATTTAATAAAAAAATGATAGGCACACAAATACAAATAGAATACAATTGAAAAAGGACGTGGAGACATATTCTCTTAATTCTGAAGCTTTATATCTAACTCATGTATGATAAAATAGATGATAATAGGAAAATTGATAAAATTGTGGATTTTTGATAATTCTCAGATACAATGAAAGGCACACAAATACAACTATAAATAAGTGAAAAAAGAAAGTGGAGACATTTTCTGATAAAACTGAAGATTTTTGTTTAACATTTCTGATTAAATTATGGAAATTCGTGTGAAAATTTGAAGATTTTTGGGAATTTTCACAGATACAATGGTAGATATAGAAAAAAATTATAATATAGTTGAAAAGGAAGTAGAGATATTTTCTGATAAATCTTACGAATGTTGCATAACATATCTGATAAAATTATGGAAATTCATGGGAAAAATAAATTTGAAGACTTTTGTTATAATTTTTACAGATACAAAGTAGGAATACAAATAAATAATAATATAGTTTAAAAAGTAAGTGGAGATATTTTCTGATAAATGTGAAGAATTTTGAATAACAAATATCTGATAAAATTATGGAAATTCATAAGAAAACCGTAAAATTGGAAGATTTTGCGGTAATTTTCACAGATACAATGATAGACTTAAAAACACAATAAGAATGGAATTGAAAAAAATAATAGAGACATTTTCTGATAAAATTGAAGATTTTCATCTAACATATGTGTGTGAAAATCGAGGATAACAAGATAATTTATAATATTGAATATATTTTGGAAAACAAAAACTCAGATACAAGGATAGGCATACAAATACAACTAGAGTATTACTGAAAAGGGAAGAGGACACATTTTTGTAAACAACTGAGGATTTTCATCTAACATAAGTATGATAAAATTCAGGATTACATATGAGAACTGATAAAATTGAAGATTTTCTTTGAAAAATCTCAGATACAATGATAAGCATACAAATACAATTATTACATAATTGAAAAGGAAGTGGAGACATTTTCTGATAAATCTGATTATTTCATATGACATTTCGTATAAAATATGGAAATTCATAGAAAAAAATTAAAAATTGAAGATTTTTGTGGTAATTTTCACAGATACAATGGTAAACATACAAGTACAATTAGAATTTAGTTTCAAAAAGAAATGGAGACATTTTCCTATAAAACTGAAGATTTTCTTCTAACATATGTATGATAAAATTGAGAATAACAAGGTAATTTATGAAAGTGGAGATTTTTTTGAAAAAACTCAGATGTAATGATAAGCATTGAAAGACAATTAGGATACAAATGAAAAAGGAAGAGGAGACATTTTCTGATAAAAATGAAGATTTTATCTAACATATGTATGATAAAATTGAGAATTACATTGGACAGTCTATAAAATTGAAGATTTATTCAAAAAAACTCGGATAAAAGAATAGGCATACAAATACAATTATAATACAATTTACAAAGAACGTGGAATCATGTTCTGTTAATTATGAAGTTTTATATCTAACTTATGGATGATAAAGTGGATGACAACATAGGAAAACTGATAAAATTGATGATTTTTGTGATAAAATCTCACATAGAATGAAAGGCATACAAATAAAACTATAACTAAGTGAAAAGATAGGCATACAAATACAATTAGAATACAATAGAAAAAGGAACTTGTGATGGTTTGTATATGATTGGCCCAGGAAGTGAAACTATTAGGAGGTGTGGTCTTGTTGGAGTATGTGTGTCATTGTGGGTGTGGGCTTAAAAGCCTCACCCTAGTTGCCTGGAAGTCAGTCTTCTACTAGCAGCCTTCAGATGAAGAGGTAGAACTCTCAGCTCCTTCTGCACCATATCTGCCTGGATGCTGCCATGTTTCTGTCTTGTTGACAATGCACTGAACCTCTGAGCCAGTAAGTCAGCCCCAATTAAATGTTGTCTTTTAAAAAACTTGCATTGGTCATGGTGTCTGCTCACAGCAATGAAACCCAAACTAGACAGAAGTTGGTACCAGGGACTGGGGTATTGCTGTGATAGGCCTGACCATGCTTTTGTTCAGAAGAATATGGATTTGGGGACTTTGGATTTGGAAATCGACGGAATTCTTTAAGTAGGACTTAATAGGCCAGGCTAGTAGGAATATGGAAGACAGTGGTGCTGAGGGACATTTGAACTGTGTGGGTCTGACGGCCCAAGAGGTTTCAGTGGAGAGGAACTTTAATATGTGGCTAGGACGGTTTTTGTGATGTTTTGGTGAAGAACACAGCTGCTTTTTGCCATTGTCTGAAGAGACTACCCAGGACTAAGGTAAAGAGATTTATATTAATTGCATCTGCAAAGGAAGTCTCAAAGAAGCCCAACAAAGACTTTGTTCTCTGGTTAAGTCTGATAAAGAGAATTTTGAACAAACATATCAAGCCGAGAAAGGAAAAGTACAAAATATATAGTATTAAAGGAACTCCAGGAAGTGAAATGGAGTTGAATTCAAGGATTTTAAACTGAATTAAAGCAGTGGTGACATTAGGGCAAGATTCTACCCAGCTAAATTTAGGTCCAGGCTTGGTAGTACAAGTCTTTAATGCCAGGAGCGAAAGATAAAGCAGATCTCTGAGTTCAAGGCCAGCCTAGAACTGAGCAAATTCTATGTGAAGAAAAACTATAATCCAGGCTTGGTGGACCACACCTTTAATCCCAGTGCTTAGGAGACAGGCATGCAGATCTCTTGAGTTCAAAGTCAGTCTAAGGAGCAAGATTCAGGACAGCCAATTTAAGGAGTGAAAGAGCTAGGAAAAAGGAACCTAGTGATATGGAGATGCACAGTTTGTGCTTTTCCCAGCTGGTTTCCTGTCTTGCTTGGGGGATTACAGCTAAGTGACTGGATGAATCTCAAAAGAGACCTTAAACTTTGGACTTTTAACACTGTCGAGACTGCTATAGACTACAGGGACTTTTGAAGTTGGACTAAATGCATTTTGCATTATGCTATGTTTATGTATGGCCCCCATAGACTCATGTTTGAACAAGCCTATGGTGGCCAGGGAGTGGAATGTGATGGTTTGTATATGATTGGCTCAGGAAGTGAACCTATTAGGAGGTGTGGCCTTGTTGGAGTAGGTGTGTCATTGTGGGTGTGGGCTTAAAACCCTCACCCTAGTTGTCTAGAAGTCAGTCTTCCACTAGCAGCCTTCAGATGAAGAGATAGAACTCTCAGCTCCTCCTGCACCATATCAGCCTGGATGCTGCCATGTTTCTGCTTTGATGACAATTCACTGAACTTCTGAGCCTGTAAGTCAGCCCCAATTAATGTTGTCTTTTATAAAACTTGCATTGAACATGGTGTCTGTTCACAGCAGTGAAACCCAAACTAAGACAGAACTCGACATATTTTGTAAAAGAACTGAAGTTTTTCATCTAACATATGTATGAATAAATTAAGGACTACACAGGATAATTGATAAAATTGAAGATAATTGATAAAATTTTTCTTTGAAAAATCTCAGATACAAATATAGGCATACAAATACAATTATCACATAATTGAAAAAGGAAATGGAGACATTTACGGATAAAACTGAAGATTTTCCTTTAACATATGTATGATAAATTAAAGGATTACTAGGCTAATTGATAAAATTGAACATTTATTTGGACAAAACTGAGAAACAATGATAGGCATAAAAATACTATTAGAATATTACTAAAAGAGATGTGGAGAGATTTTCATATAATACTGAGGACTTTCCTCTAATATATGTATGATAAAATGAGGATAACATAATTTATAAAATTGAATAATTTGTTAAAAAAACATCAGATATATTGATAGGCATAGTAATACAATTAGAATGTAAATGAAAAAGGATATGGAGACATTTTCATAAAGTAATGAAGATTTTCATCTATGATAAAATTGAGGATAACATAAGATAATGTATAAAATAGAAGATTTTTTGAAAAAAATCAAAAACAATGATAGCCATACAAATATTAGAATTCAATTGCAAAAGGAAGTGGAGACGTTTAATGATAGAACTGAAGATTTTCATCTAAAATATGCATGATAAAATTGGGGATTATATAGGATATCTGATAAAATTGAAGATTTTTTTGGAAAAATCTTACATACAATGATAGGTATTCAAATAGAATTATCAGATAATTGAAAAGGATTTGGAGACTTTTTCTGATAAATCTCACCATTTCATATAACATATTTCTGATAAAATAAAGGAAATTCATAGAAAAATTTAAAAATTGAAGATTTTTGTGGTAATCTTCACAGAAACAATGGTATGCATACAAATACCTTTAAAATGTAATTGAAAAAGAATTGAAGCCATTTTCCTATGAAAGTGATGATTTTCCTCTAACATATGTATGATAAATTGAGGATAACTTAAGGTAATTTATGAAATTAACTATTTTTTTTAAAAAACCCAGATGCAATGCTAAGCATTCAAATACAATTAGAATAAATTGTACAAGGAAGAGGAGACATTTTCTGATAAAACTGAAGATTTTTATTTAACATATATATGAAAAAAATTGAGAATTCATAGGACAATTGGTAATATTTAAGATATATTCAGAAAAATACTAGGATACAATGATAAGGATACAAATACAACTAGCATACAAGGGAAAAGGACGTGGGGACATATTCTGTTAATTCTGAAGATTTGCATCTAACATATGGATGATAAAATGTATGATAACATAGGAAAATTGATAAAATTGATGTTTCCAATAAAATCTCAGATACAATGAATGGCATACAAAAGCAACTATAAATAAGAATAAGAAACTCGAGACATTTGTTGATAAAACTGAATATTTTTATATAACAATTCTGACTAAATATTGGAAATTCATGTGAAAATGTTAAAATTTGAAGATTTTTGTGGTAATTTTCACAGATATAATGGTAGGCATACAAATAAATAGTAATATAGTTGAAAAAGGAAGTGGAGATATTTTCTGATAAATCTGAGGAATTTTGAATATTATATATATATATATGATAAAATTATGGCAATTCATAGAAAAAATGTAAATTTTGAAGTTTTTTTGGGAATTTTCACAGATACAATGGTAGGCATACAATAAATAGTAATATAGTTGAAAAAGTAAGTGAAGATAATTTGTGATAAATCTGAAGAATTGTGTATTACATATATCTGATAAAATTATGGAAATTCTTAGGAAAACTATAACATTTGAAGATTTTGGGGTAATTTTCACAGATACAATGATAGGCTTACAAATACAATAGGAATTTAATTAAAAATTATAGAGACATTTTCTGATAAGAATGAAGATTTTCATCTAAAATATGCATGATAAAATTGAGGATTACATAGGATATCTGATCAAATTGAAGATTTTTTGGGAAAACTCTCACATACAATGATAGGCATACAAATAGAATTATCAGATAATTGAAAAGGAAGTGGAGACATTTTCTGATAAAACTAGCAATTTCATATAACATATTTCTGATAAAGTAAGGGAAATTCATAGGAGAACTTCAAAATTGAAGTTTTTTGTGGTAATTTTCACAGATACAATGGTACACATACAAATGAAATTAGAATGTACTTGAAAACAGAAGGGAAGACATTTTCCTATAAATCTGAAGATTTTCCTTTAACATATGTATGATAAAATTGAGGATAACAAGGTAATTTATGAAATTGAAAAATTTTTTGAACAAAAACCTCGGATGCAGTGATCAGCATAGAAATAGAATAAGAGTACAATTGAAAAATGAAGACATTTTCTGATTAAACTGAAGATTTTCATCTAACATATGTCTGAAAAAATTATGAATGACATCTAACTTATGGATGATAAAATGGATAACATAGAAAAATTGATAAAATTGTAGAATTTTGTGATAAAATCTCAGATACATGAAAAATAATACAAATATAAGTATAAATAAGTGAAAAATAAGTGAAGACCTTTTCTGATAAAACAATATTTTCATCTAACATAAGTATGTTAAAATTATCTGCATACAAATACAATTAGAAGACAATTGAAAAGGGAAGTGGATATATTTTATGATAGAACTGTAGATTTTCAACTAAAATATTAATGATAAAATTGAGAATTACATAGGATAACTGATAACATTTTAGATTTCTTTGAACCAAAAATCAGAAACAATGATAGGCATCCAAATAGAATTATCATATAATTGAAAAGGGAAGTGGAGATATTTTCTGGTAGGACTGAAGATTTTTATTTAACATATGTATCACAAAATTGAGGATTACATATGGTAACTGAAAAATTGTAGATTAATTTTGGAAAAAACTAAGATACAATGATAAGCATGCAAATAGAATTATCACATATTTGAAAATTAAGTGGAGACATTTTCTGACAAAACTGAAGATTTCGTATTACATATTACTGATAAAGTAAAAAATTGAAAATTTTTGTGGTAATGTTCACAGATAAAATGATAGGCATACAAGTAATATTAGAATGTAGTAGAAAAATGAAGTGGATACATTTTTATTTAAAATTGAGGATTTTCCTCTAAAATATCTATGATAAAATTGAGAATAACTTAAGATAATTTATAAAATTTGATTCTTGTGAAAAAAACTCAGATACAATGATAGGCATGCAAGAATACATTACATTAAGAATATAATTGAAGAAGGAAGTAGAGACATTTTCATATAAAACTGAAGATTTTCATATAATATATATATATATATATATATATATATATATATATATATATATATGAAAATGAGGATATCATAAGGTAATTTATAAAATTAAAGATATTTAGGTAAAATACTCAGATACCATGCCAGGCAGAGAATTACAAATAGAATAAAACTGAAAACCGAAGTGGAGACATTTTCATATAAAACTGAAGATTTTCATCTAACATATGTATGATAAAATAAAGGATTAATAGGATAATTGATAAAATTGAAGATTTATTTGGACAAAACTCAAATGCAATGATAAGATTACAAAAACTATTAGAATACAATGGAAAAAGGAAGACGAGACATTTTCTGATTTCATTTACCATATGTTCGATACAATTGAGGATTACATAGGATACCTGATTAAATTGAAGATTTTATTAGAAAATTCTCAGATACAAGAATAGGCATACAATATAATAAGAATATAATTGAAAAATTATCTGGAGACATTTTTGTATAAAACTTAAGATTGTCACCTAACATGTATGATAAAATGGATAACATAGGAAAATTGATAAAATAGGGTTTTTTTGATAAAATCTCAGATATACTTAAACGCATACTAATACAATTAGAATATATGTGAAAAAGAAAGTGGGGATATTTTCTGATGAAACTGAATATATTTGTATAACATTTCTAATAAAATTATGGAAATTCATGTTGAAATGTTAAAATTTGAAGATTTTTGTAGTAATTTTCACAGATACAATGGTAGGCATACAAATAAATGATAATATAGTTGTAAAAGTAAGTGGAGATATTTTCTGATAAATCTGAAGAATTTTGCCTAACATATATCTGATAAAATTATGGAAATTTTTGGAAAACTGTAAAATTTGAAGTTTTTTTGTGGTAATTTTCACAGATAAAATGATAGGCTTACAAACACAATTAATTGTGTAATGTAATTAAAAAAGGAATAGAGACATTTTCTGATAAAACTGATGATTTTATATAACATAACTCATAAAGTAAGGGAAATTCATAGGAAAAATTTAAAAATTGAAGTTTTTAATGTAAATTTTACAGATACAATGGTAAGCATACAAATACAGTTAGAATGTTTTTGAAAAAGGAAGTGGAGCCATTTTCCTATAAAACTGAAGAAAATCCTCTAATATATATATGTCAAAATTGAGGCTAGCATAATTTATAATATTGAAGTTTTTGATTAAAAAATGGATGCAATGATAAGCATACAAATACAATTAGAATACAGTTGAAAAGGAAGTGGAGACATTTTCTGATAAAATGGAAGATTTTCATCCAATATATGTATGAAAAAATTGAGGATCACATAGGATAATTGATAAAATTGAAGATTTATTCAGAAAACAACTCAGAGACAATGATAGGCATACAAATACAATTAGAATACTATTGAAAAGGCAAGAGGAGTCTTCTGTTAATTCTAAAGATTTGCATCTCACTTATGAATGAAAAATGGATGATGACATAGAAAAATTGATAAAATTGAAGATTTTTCTGATAAAATCTCAGATTCAATGAAAAGCATACAAATACAGTATGATTATAAGCAAAATAAGAACATGGAGACATATTCTCATAAAACTGAATATTTTTGTATAATATTTCTGATAAAACTATGATAATTTAAGGGAAAATGTTAAAATTTGAAGATTTTTGTGGTAAATTTCATAGATATAGTGTTAGGTATATAAAAAATAATAATATATATAAAAAGAAGTAGAGATATTTTCTAATAAATCTGAAGAATATTCCATAATATATATCTGATAAAATTATGGAAATTAATAAGAAAACTGTAAAATTTGTAGATTATTGTGGTAATTTTCACAGATACAACGATATGTTTACAAACACAATTAGGATACAATTGAGGAAAGGAATAAAGACATTTTATGATAAAAGTGAAGAATTTCATCCAACAAATGTATGTTAAAATTGAGGATAACAAAGCCGGGCGTGGTGGCACATGCCTGTAATCCCAGCACTTGGGAGGCAGAGGCAGGCGGATTTCTAAGTTCAAGGCCAGCCTGGTCTACAGGGTGAGTTCCAGGACAGCCAGGGCTTTACAGAGAAACCCTGTCTCAAAAAACAAAAAAAAAACAACAAAAAAAAATTGAGGATAACATAACTTAATTTATAAAATTGAAGATATTTTGAAAACCAAAACTCAGATAGAAGGATAGGCATACAAATACAACTAGAGTATTATTGAAAAAGGAAGAGGAGACATTTTCGTAAAGAACTGCTGGTTTTCATTTAATATATGTATGATAAAATTGAGGATTACATAGGATAACTGATGAAATTGAAGATTTTCTTAGGAAAATCTTACATACAATGATAGGCATACAAATAAAACTAGAATAGACATGAAAAAGGATGTAGAGACATCTTTGTATAAAACTGAAGATTTTTGTATAACATGAATAAAATTGAGGATAACATAAGATAATTTTTAAAACTGAAGATTTCTTTGAAAAATAAACTCAGATACAATGATAAGCAATGACATACAATTAGAATACATTTGAAAATTAAGTGGACATATTTTCTGATAGTACTGAAGATTTCCATCAAACATATGTATGATAAAATTGAGGATTACCTGAAATAAATGATAAAATCTAAGATTTCTTGGAAAATTTTCAGATACAATAATAGGCATACAAATATAATTATCACATAATTGATAAAGGAAGTGGAGACATTATCTGATAAAAATAAAGATTTTGTAGAACATTTTCCATATAAAATAATGGAGAAAAATAGGAAAAATTTCAAAATTGTAGACTTTTGTGGAAATTTTCACAGATAAAATGTTATGCATAAAAAATTAGAATACAGGCGGTAGTGGCGGGCCTCCATATTGCAACCAGGACACAGATGGAGAGGCCCAGGTAGACAGACTCTATCCGGGGCTACCATCACGGGGGAATATGCTAGGCTCTCGCCACCAGGCAGGCCCAGCTCTGCACGCCGAGGCTCTGCAGGACTTCCCAGCGCACTCAGGCCTTGTACCGAGGCAGAGGGTTGCAGCCAGGTCGTGATCCCTTAGAGCAGCAGTCACGCATAATCACCAGTAGAGAAAAAACAGGTGAGCCCAGCCTCAAGGGAGATTCGAACACCAGCCAGTGACAACAAGGCCAACTAACACCAGAAACAACCAGAGGGCAAAAGAAAAACAAAGGAACGTTACTAACAGAAATCAAGGCAACATGACAGCATCTGAACCCAGTTCTCCAACAACAGGAAGACTTGGATACCCCAAAACCCCAGAAAAACAAGACTTGGATATAAAATCACTGGTCAGGATGCTGGTAGCTGAACACATAGAAAAATCTCGTAAAGAAATAGAGGAAAAAATGGATCAAAAGTTAGAAGCCTTTACAAGGCAAATACAAAAATCACTTCAAGAAATGTAGAAGATGGATCAAAAAGAAGAAGACAATAAGGAAGAAAGGCAAAAATCACTTAAAGAAATACAGAAGAACGTGGGCCAACAAGTAGAAGCTATGAAAGAGGAAACACAAAAATCTCTTAAAGAAATACATGAAAACACAAGCAAGCAAGCAAAAGATCTGAGCATTGTATCTCACAGATACAATAGGCTTACAAATAAAATTAGCATGTAATTGAGAAAAGGAATAGAGACATTTTCTGATAATAGTGAAGAATCTCATCTAACAAATCTATGTTAAAATTGAGGATAACATGAGAAAATTCATTAAATTGAAGATATTTTGGAAAACAAATACTCAGATACAAGGATAGTCATACAAATACAACTAGAGTTATTGAAAAAGAAAGACGAGATATTTTCGTTAAGAATTGAAAATTTTCATCTAATGTATGTATGATAAAATTGAGGATTACATAGGATAACTGATAAAATTGATTTTCTTAGAAAAGTCTCATATTTAATGAAATGTATGTAGAGCCATTTTTGCATAAAACTGAAAATTTTCATCTAACATATGAATAAAATTGAGTATAACATAAGATAATTTTTAAAACTGAAGATTTCTTTGAAAAACAACTCAAGTACAATGATAGACAAAGATATACAATTAGAATTCATTTGAAAAATTAACTTGGCATATTTTCTGATAGAACTGAAGATTTTCATCAAACATATGTATGATAAAATTGAGGAATACATGGGATAAATGATAAAATTGAAGATTCCTTGGAAAAATCTCAGATACATTGATAGGCATAGAAATATAATTATCACATAATTGATAAAGGAAGTGGAGTCATTTTCTGGTAAACCTAAAGATTTTGTATGACATATTTTGTATAAAATAAGGGAAATTAATAGGAAAAACCTCAAAATTGAAGATTTTTGTTTTAATTTTCACAGATAAAATGTTATGCATAAAAAGTTAGTATGAAATTGAAAAAGAATCAGACATTTTCCTATAAAACTGAAGATTTTCCTCTAATACATATATGATAATATTGAGGATAACTTAAGAAATTTTATAAAATTGAAGATATTTAAAAAAAATCATATGCAATGAAAGGCATACAAATACAATTAGGACACAAATGAAAAACTAAGTGTAATTTTGTAATTCTGAATATTTACCTTAACTTATGCATGATAAAATAGAAGATAAGATAGGAAAGTTGATAAAATTGAAGATATTTTTGATAAAGTCTCAGATACAATGAAAGGCATAAAAATATAATTAACATATAAGTGAAAAAGAAAGGGGAGACATTTTCTGATAAAACTGAAGTTTTTTCTATAACATCTCTCATTAAATTATGAAAATACATGTGAAAATGTTAAAATTTGAAGATTTTTGTGGCAATTTTCACAAATGCAATGGTCAGCATACAAATAAATAAAAATGTAGTTGAAAAAGGAAGTAGAGATATTTTCTGATAAATCTTAGGAATATGGCATAACATATATTTGATAAAATTATGGAATTTCATATGAAAACTGTAAAATTTGAAGGGTTTTACGGTAATATTCACAGATACAATGATAGGCGTACACACACAATTAGAATGCAATGGCAAAAAGGAATAGAGATATTTTCTGATAAAACTGAAGATTTTCATCTGACATGTATGTTAAAATTGAGGATTACATAATATATTTAATAAAAATGAAGATATTTTGAAAAACAAAAGCAGATCCTAGGATAGGCATACAAAGACAACTATAGTATTATTGAAAAAGGTAGAGGACACACTTTTCTATAGAACTGAAGATTTTCATCTAACATATGTATGATTAAATTGAGGATTATTTAAGTTAATTGATAAAATTGAAGATTTATTTGGATAAATACTCAGATACAATGATCTGCATACAAATACAATTAGAATGTAATTGAAAAGGGTAGTGGAGATATTTTCTGATTGAACTGAAGATTTTCATCTAAAGTATGCATATTAAAATTGTTGATTACATAGGACAATTGATAAAATTTTAGATTTTTTTAAAACACACACAGATACAATGATCTGCATCCAAATAGATTTAGAATGTAATTATGAATGGAAGTGGAGATATTTTCTGGTAGAGCTGAAGATTTTTATCTAACATATGTATCATAAAATTGAGGATTACATATGATAACTGACAAAATTGAAATGTTTTTTTGGAAAAAATCAGGTACAATGATAGGCATACAAATATAATTATCACATATTTGAAACAACCACTCTGGAAATCAGTCTGGCGGTTCCTCAGAAAACTGGACATGATACTTCCGGAGGTCCCAGACATATCACTCCTGGTCATATACCCAGAAGATTCCCCAGCATGCAATAAGGATAAATGCTCCACTATGTTCATAGCAGCCTTTTTTATAATAGCCAGAAGCTGAAAAGAACCCAGATGTCCCTCAAAGGAGGAATGGATACAAAAAATGTGGTATATATACACAATGGAGTACTATTCAGTCATTAGAAACAATGAACTCATGAAATTCTTAGAGAAATGGATGGAGCTGGAGAACATCATAATAAGTGAAGTAACCCAATCTCAAAAGAATACGCAAGATATGTACTCACTGATAAGTGGATATTAGCCTAGAATCTAGGGACACCAAAGACACAATCCACATATCAAATGATATCCGACAATAAGGAAGGAGTGGGCCCTGGTGCTGGAAAGGATAAAAACATCAGTGTAGGGAAATACCAGAATAGGGAAGTGAGAAGGGGTGGATGGGGGAACAGGAGGAGGGAAAAGAGCATGTGGGACCTTTGGGGGATGGGTAACCAGAAAAAGGGAAATGAAATGTAAATATAGAATATATCATATAAAAAATTTTAAAAAAGTAAAAGAAGTGGAGACATTTTCTGACAAAACTGAAGTTTTTTGTATAACATATTACTGATAAAGTAATGGAAATTCATAGGATAAATATAAAAATTGAAAACTTTTGTGGTAATTTTTACAGATAAAATAGTAGGCATACAAATACTATTTGAATGGAATCAAAAAGTGAAGTGGAGGCCGGGCGGTGGTGGCACATGCCTTTAATCCCAGCACTTGAGAGGCAGAGGCAGGTGGATTTCTGAGTTTGAGTTCAGCCTGGTCTACAGAGTGAGTTCCAGGACAGCCAGGGCTACACAGAGAAACCCTGTCTCGAAAAACTAAAAAAAAAAAATGAAGTGGAGACATTTTTTAAATTGAAAATTTTCCTCTAAAATATCTATGAAAAACTTGAGGGTAAAATAGGATAATTTATAAAATTGAAAAATTTTAAAAACAGAACATAGATACGATGATAGAAATATATTTAGAATATAATTGAAAGAGGAAGTGGAGACATTTTCATATAAAACTGAAGACTTTCATATAGCATATGTAAGGTAAAATGAGGATATCATAAGGTATTTTCAAAATTAATGATTTTTTGGGAAAAAACACTCAGATACAATGAGAGTCATAGAAAAACAATTAGAAACCAACTGAAAAAACGAAGTGGAGACATTTTTCTGATAAAACTGAAGATTTTCATCTAAAAAAAGCATGATAAAATTAAATATTACTAGGGTATTTTATAAGATTGAAGATTTATTTGGACAAAACTGAGATACAATAATAGGCATAAAAAATTAGAATATAGGTGAAGATCTTTTCCCACTTTGTTAGTTGCCGTTTTGTCCTTCTGACAGTGTCCTTTGCCTTACAGAAACTTTGTAATTTTATGAGGTCCCATTTGTCAATTCTTGATCTTAGAGCATAAGCTATTGGTGTACTGTTCAGGAACTTTCCCCCTGTGCCCATGTCCTCCAGGGTCTTCCCAAGTTTCTTTTCTAATAGTTTCAGTGTGTCTGGTTTTATGTGGAGGTCCTTGATCCATTTGGAGTTAATCTTAGTACAATGAGATAAGAGTGGGTCAATTCGCATTCTTCTGCATGTTGACCTCCAGTTGAACCAGCACCATTTGTTGAACAGGCTATCTTTTTTCCACTGGATGGTTGTGGCACTGTTATCTAAGATCAAGTGACCATAAGTCTGTGGGTTAATTTCTGGGTCTTCAATTCTATTCCATTGATCTACTTGCCTATTGCTGTACCAATACCATGCAGTTTTTAACACAATTGCTCTGTAGTATTTCTTGAGGTCAGGGATATTGATTCCCCCAGAAGTCCTTTTATTGTTGAGAATAGTTTTAGCTATCCTTGGACTTTTGTTGCTCCAGATGAATTTGAAAATTGATCTTTCTAGATCTATTAAGAATTGAGTTGGGATTTTGATGGGGATCGCATTGAATCTGTAGATTGCTTTTGGCAAGATGGCCATAGGGCTAATATCCAATATATACAAAGAACTCAAGAAGTTAGACCCCAAAGAACCAAATAACCCTATCAAAAATGGGGTACAGAGCTAAACAAACACTTTTCACTAGAAGAAATTCGGATGGCCGAGAAACACTTTAAGAGATGTTCAACATCATTAGTCATCAGGGAAATGCAAATCAAAACAACCCTGAGATTCCACCTCACACCAGTCAGAATGGCTAAGATTAAAAACTCAAGAGACAACAAGTGCTGGTGAGGATGTGGAGAAAGGGGAACACTCCTCCACTGTTGGAAGGATTACAAAATGGTTAAACCGCTCTGGAAATCAGTTTGGCAGTTCCTCAGAAAATTGGGCATGTCACTTCCAGAGGACTCTGGCATACCACTCCTGGGCATATACCCAGAGGATTCCCCTGCATGAAATAAAGACACATGCTCCACTATGTTTATAGCAGCCTTGTTTATAATAGCCAGAAATTGGAACGAGCCCAGATATCCCTCAAAGGAGGAACGGATACAGAAAATGTGACATATTTATACAATGGAGTTCTACTCACAATTAAAAATAATGAATTCATGTTATTTGTAGGTAAATGGTTAGATCTGGAAAATATCATCCTAAGTGAGCTAACCCAATCACAAAAGAATACACATGAAATGCAATCACTGATAAGTGGATATTAATGAGCCCAGAATCTCTAAATACTCAAGGCACAATTAGAGAGTCAAATGAATCCCAAGAAGAAGAAAGGAGAGGACCCTGGGCCTGTAAAGATTGGATCCAGTTTTGTAGACCCAGAACGGAGAAACCGTGGGGGGAGGGGCAATGATTGGCAAATAGTTTGGGGGAAGAGGAATTATGGGACATATGGTGGGGGGGAACTGGGAAAGGGGAAAGCTTTTGGAATGTAAACATAGAAATAAAAAATAAAAATTAAAAAAAAATTAGAATATAACTAAAACAGACGAGGAGACATTTTCATATAAAACTGAAGATTTCCATCTAATATATGTATGATTAAAATGAGGATAACATAACATAATTTTAAAAAATGTATATTTTAAAATAATAACCTCAGATACTTTGTTAGGCATATAAATACAATTAGAATGTAAGTGAAAAGGTAAATGGAGACATTTTTGTAAAGTAATGATTTTCATTTAACATATGTATGTTAAAATTGAGAACAACATAAAATAATGGATAAAATTGAAGTTTTTTTGAAAAAATTCAAATACAATGATAGCCATACAAATATAATTAGAATACAATGGACAAAGGAAGTGGAGACATTTCATGATAGAACTGAAGATTTCCATATAATATATGCATGACTTTATTGAGGATTACATGGGATATCTAATCAAATTGGATATTTTTTTGGAAAAATCTCACATACAATGATAGGCATACAAATAGTATTATCAGATAATTGAAAAAGAAGTGTAGACATTCTCTCATAAAACTAAAGATTTTGTATAAAATATTTCTGATAAAGTAAGGGAAATTCATAGAAAAATTAAAAGTTGAAAATTTTTGTGGTAATTTTCAGATACAATGGTAAGCATACAAATACAGTTAGAATGCAATTGAAAAAGGAAGTGGAGCCATTTTCCTATAAAACTGAAGATTTTCCTCTACCATATGTGTGATAATATTGAGGAAATCTTAGGATAATTTATAAAATTGATTTTTTTTGCAAAATAAACTCAGATACAATGATAAGCTTACAAGACAAGACATTTTCTCATATAACTGAAGATTTTCATTTAACATATGTATAATAAAATTGAGGATTACATACGATAACTGATTAAATTGAAGATATTCTCTAGAAAAATCACAGATACTATGATAGGCATACAAATACAATTAGAATATAATTGAAAACAGAGGTGGAGACACTTTTGTATAAACTGAAGATTTTCCTCTAACATATGTATGATAAAATTGAGGATAACAGAAGATAATTTATAACTGAAGATATTTTTGAAAACGAAAACTCAAATTCAATGATAAGCATACAAATACATTAGAATACAATTGAAAAAGAAGGAGGAGACATATTCTGTGAATTCTGATGGTTTACATCTAACTTACAGATGATAAAATGGATGATAACTAGGAAAATTGAAAAAAATTGAAGATTTTTGTGATTAAAATCTCAGATACAATGAAAGGAATACAAATACAAATATAAATAACTGAAAAAGAAAATGGAGACCTTTTCTGATAAAACTGAAGATTTTAGTATAACCTTTATTATTAAATTATGGAAATTCATGTGAAATAGTTAAAATTTGAAGATTTTTTTGTGGTAATTTTCACACATACAAAGGTAGGCATAAAAATAAATAATATAGTTGAAAAAGTAATTGAAGATATTTTCTGATAAATCTGAGGAATTTTGCATAACATGTATCTGGAAAAATTATGGAAATTCATAGGAAATCTGTAAAATTTGAAGATTTTTGTGGTAATTTTTACAGATACAATGATAGGCTTACAAACAAAATTAGAATGTAATTGAAAAAGGGAATAGAGACATTTTCTTATAAAACTGAAGATTTCCTACTAACATATGTATGTTAAAATTGAGGATTACATAAGATAATTTATAAAATTGAAGATATTTTTGAAGAAAACTCAGATACAATGATAGCCATAAAAATACATTTAGGATATAAATTAAGGAGGGAAGACAGACATTTTCCTATAAATCTGAAGATTTTCCTCTAACATATGTATGATTAAATTGAGAATAGCTTAGTTTATAAAATTGAAGATATTTTTGAAAAAAATTTCAGATGCAATGATAAGCATGCAAATACAATTAGAATACACGTGGAAAACAAAGTGGAGATATTTTCTGATAAACTGAAGATTTTCATCTAGCATATGTATGATAAAATTGAGGATTACATAGGATAAATGATAGAATTGAAATTTATTCACAAAAAACTCAGATACAATGATAGGTTTACAAATACAATTAGAGTAAAATTTAAAAAGGAAGTGGATACACATTTTGTTAATTCTGAAGATTTACATTTAACTTATATATGATGAAATAGATGATAACAAGAAAATTGAAAAAAATTGATGATATTTTTGATAAAATTTCAGATAAAATACAAGGCACACAAATACAATTAAAATATAAGTGAAAAAGAAAGGGGAGACATTTTCTGATAAAACTGAAGATTTTTGTATAACATTTCTGATTAAATTATGGAAATTCATGTGCAAATGTTAATAATTGAAGAATTTGTGCTAATTTTCACAGATAAAATGGTAGGCATAGAGATAAAATAATAATATAGTTTAAAAAGGAAGTGGAGATACTTTTCTGATAAATATGAAGTTTGTACAACATATATCTGATAAAATAACGGAAATACATAGGAAAACTGTAAAATTTGAAGATTTTTGTGGTAATTTTCACAGATACAATGATTGGCTTACAAATACAATTTGAATGTAATTGAAAAAAGGAATAGAGCCATTTTCTGATTAAACTGAAACACTCAAATCTCCTCAATGGGCCAATCAGGAAACCAGAAACCAAACAGGGACACAGTGAAGCTAATTGAAGCTTTGGACTAATTGGATTTAACATTATATATATATATATATATATATATATATATATATATATATATATGTGTGTGTGTGTGTGTGTGTGTGTGTGTGTGTTTGTGTGTGTGTGTGTGTGTGTGTGTGTGAGTGTATGTGTGTTAAAGACACCAAATGATACCTTCTCCAAAATTGACCATATAATTGGTCACAAGACAGGTCAACAAATACAAGAAGATCCTACTAATCCTATGCATCCTATCAGATCACTGTTGAGTAAAAATGGTCTTCAGTAGCAAGAAAAACAACTGAAAGCCCACATACACATGGAAACTGAACAATAATTTATTCAATGACAGCTTGGTCAAGGAAGAAATAAAGAAATCAAAGATGTTTTAGAATTCAATGAAAATGAAGGTGCAACCTATCCAAATCTATGGGACACAATGAATGCAGTGCTAAGAGGAAAACGCATAGCCCTGAGTGCCTCCAAAAAGAAACTGGAGAGAGCATACACTAGCAGCTTAACAAAACACCTGAAAGCCCTGGAACAAAAAGAAACTAATTCACCCAGGAAGAGTAGAAGACAGAAAATCATCAAACTGAGAGCTGAAATCGATCAAGTAGAAACAAAGCGAACCATACAAAGTATCAACAAAAACAGGATCTGTTTTTTTGAGAAAATCAACATGATAGATAAGTCCTTAACCAGAAAAACCAATGGGCAGATAGACAGTATCCAAATTAACAAAATTAGATATGAAAAGGGGGATATAACAAGAGAAACTGAGGAAATTCAAAAAATCATCAGACTCTACTACAAAAGCCTATATGCAATGCACCTGTATAATCTGGAGGAAATGTACAATTTCAAAGACAGATACCAAAAACCAAAATTAAATCAAGATCAATTAGATCAGCTAAACAGTCACACAACCCCTAGAGAAATAGAAGGGGTTATAAAAAGTCTCCCAACCAAAAAAAAATTATGGGACCAGATGGTTTTAGTACAGAATTTTATCAGACTTTCAAAGAAGGCATAACACCAATACTCTTCAAACTATTCCAGAAAATAGAAACAGAAGGGACACTGCCCAACTCGTTCTATGAAGCCACAATTATGCTGATACCAAAACCACACAAAGATCCAACAAAGAGAGAACTATAGGCCAATTTCCCTTATGTATATCAATACAAAAATATTAAATAAGATCCTTGCCAACTGAATTCAAGAGCACATCAAAATGATCATTCACCATGCTCAAGTAGGCTTCATCCCAGGGATGCAGGGATGGTTCAATATATGGAAATCCATCAATGTAATTCACTTCATAAACAAACTCAAAGAAAAAGGGCAAGGGCACTCTCCTTCGTAAAAGAAACTTTACTAAATCTCAAAGCACACATTATACCTAACACAATAATTGTGGGGGACCTCAACACTCCACTATCCTCAATGGACCAATAAGTAAAACAGAAACTAAACAGGGACACAGGGAAACTCATTGAAATTTTGGACCAATTGGATCTAACAGATATAAATATAGAAATTTTCATCGTAAAGACTACACCTTTTTCTCAGCACCTCATGGTACCTTCTCCAAAATCGACCACATAATTGGCCACAGGAGAGACCTCAACAAATATAAAAATATAAATATAAAAATATAAAAAATATAAAAAGATTGAACTAATCCCATGCTTCCTATCTGATCACCATGGAGTAAGATTGTTCTTCAATAGCAACAAAAACAACAGAAAATCCTCATATGCATGGAGACTGAACAATATTCTACTCAATGATACCTTAGTCAAGGAAGAAATAAAGAAAGAAATCAAAGACTTTTTAGAATTTAATGAAAATGGAGGCACAACATAGCCAAATCTATGGAACTCAATGAAAGCAGTGCTAAGAGGAAAACTCATAGCTCTGAGCGCCTTCAAAAAGAAACAGGAGAGAGCATATACTAACAACTTAATGGCACACCTGAAAGCTCTGGAACACAAAGAAGCTATTTCACCCAGGAGGAATAGAAGACAGGAAATAATCAAACTCAGGGCTGAAATCAATCAAGCTGAAACAAAGAGAACCATACAAAGAATCAACAAAACCAGGAGCTGGTTCTATGAAAAATCAACAAGATAGATAAACCCCTAGCCAGACTTGCAAAAGGGCAAAGAGACAGTATTCAAATCAACAAAATTAGAAATGAAAAGGGAGATATAACAACAGAAACCGAGGAAATTCAAAAAAACATCAGATCCTACTACAAAAGTCTATACTCAACACAACTGGAGAATCTGGAGAAAATGGACAGTTTCCTAGACAGATACCAAATACCAAAATTAAATCAGGATCAAATAGATCACTGCTCCACTGTTGGTGGGATTTCAAGATGCTACAACTGCCCTGGGATTCAGTCTGTCAGTTCCTCAGAATATTGGGCATGACACTTCCAGAGGACTCCTGGGCATATACCCAGAGGATTCCCCTTCATGCAATAAAGACACATGCTCCACTATGTTCATAGCAGCCTTATTTATAATAGCCAGAAGCAGGAAGGAGCCCAGCTCCCCAGGACCCTGGACCAGCGATAGCCGCAGGCCTCCATATTGCAACGAGGACACAGCTGGAAAGATGCAGGTACACAGACTCATTTGGGACTAGAGCAGGGAGATCTGCTAAGCTCTCGACCCCAGGCGGGCCCAGTGGGGGGTGCCTAGGCTCTGCCGCACGTCCCTGCTAGCTTAGGCCGTGCACCCAGGCAGCCGAGGCCACCCAGCTCCCCAGGACCCCGGAACAGCGATAGCGGCAGGCCTCCATATTGCAACCAGAACACAGCTGGAAAGGCACAAGTAGACAGATTCCATCAGGGGCTACCACTTGGGGGGATCTGCTAGGCTCTCGCTACTAGGCAGGCCCAGCAGCGCCTGCCGAGGCTCTGCTGCATTCCCGCACACTTCCCAGAGACCTCAGGCCATGCACAAAGTCAGCAGGTGGCAGCCAGCTCGTGATCCCGTTGAGCAGCAATCACGCATAACCACCAGTAGAGAAACAACAGGTAAGCCCAGCCTTACAGGAGATTCAAACACCAGCTAGTGACAACAAGGTCAACTAAGACCAGAAATAACCAGATGGCAAAAGGTAAACGAAGGAATGTCACTAACAGAAATCAAGGCAACATGACAGCATCTGAACCCAGTTCACCAACAGGAAGCCCTGGATACCCCAAAACACCAGAAAAACAAGACTTGGATATAAAATCACTGGTCAGGATGCTGGTAGCTGAACACATAGAAAAATCTCGTAAAGAAATAGAGGAGAAAATGGATCAAAAGTTAGAAGCCTTTACAAGGCAAATACAAAAATCACTTCAAGAAATCCAGGAGAAGATGGATGAAAAAGAAGAAGACAATAAGGAAGAAAGACAAAAATCACTTAAAGAAATACAGAAGAACATGGGCAAACAAGTAGAAGCTATGAAAGAGGAAACACAAAATTCCATTAAAGAAATACATGAAAACACAATCAAGCAAGCGAAAGATCTGAGCATATCCATCCAGGTACTAAAAACAGAAGTAGAAACAACTAAGAAATCACAGAGGGAGACAACATTGGAGATAGAAAACCTTGGGAAGAAATCAGGGGCCATAGATGCAAATATCAACAATAGAATACAAGAGATAGAAGACAGAATCTCAGAAGCTGAAGTTACCATAGGAACCATTGATTCAACAGTCAAAGAAAATACTAAATGCAAAAAGTCTGTAACCCAAAACATCCAGGAAATCCAGGACAAAATGAGAAGACAAAACCTAAGGATTATAGGTATTGACAAAAGTGAATATTTACAAGTTAAAGGGCCAGCAAATATCTTCTACAAAATTATGAAAGAAAACTTCCCCAACCTAAAGAGAGAGATGTCCATGAATATACAAGAAGCCTATAGAACCCTAAACAGAATGGACCAGAACAGAAATACATCCCGTCACATAATAATCAAAACTCCAAATGTACTAAACAAAGAAAGAATATTAAAGGTAGCAAGAGAAAAAAGGCCAAGTCACATATAAAGGAAGACCTATCAGAATAACACCAGACTTCTCACCTGAGACCATGAAAGCTAGAAGATCCCGGGCAGATATCATGCAAACTCTAAGAGAACACAAACTTCAGCCAAAACTACTTTACCCAGCAACACTCTCAATCGCCATAGATGGAGACATCAAGGTATTCCATGACAAAACCAAATTTGCATGATATCTTTCCACAAATCCAGCCCTACAAAGGATAATAGGGGGAAAACACCAAGACAAGGACGGAAACTACACCCAGGAAGAAGCAAGATAGAAACCTCCTCTCATCAAACCCAAAAGAAGATAACCTCTTGAATATAAATAAATAAATGAATGAATGAATGAATGAATGAATGAATGAATAAATAAATAAATAAATAAATAAAATCATTTCAAAAATGTCTGGAGGTAATAATTACTATTCCTTAATATCTCTTAACATCAGTGGACTCAATTCCCCAATAAAAAGACACAGATTACAGACTGGATACAGAAACAGGACCCTATATTTTGCTGCATACAAGAAACACATCTCAGTGTTAAAGACAAACACTGCCTTAGAGTAAAAGGCTGGATGCCAATTTTACAAGCAAATGGCCTCAGGAAACCAGCTGGAGTAGCCATTGTAATATCAGATAAAAGAGACTTCCAACCTAAAGTCATCAAAAGAGACTCAGAAGGTCACTTCTTGCTGGCCAAAGGGAAAATCCACCAAGAAGAGCTCTCAATACTGAACATCTATGCTCCAAATGCAAGGGCACCCTCATTCGTAAAAGAAACCTTACTAAAGCTTAAAGCATACATTACACCTAACACAATAATTGTGGGTGACTTCAACACTCCACTCTCCTCAATGCACCAATCAGGAAAGCAGAAACTAAACAGGAACAAAGTGAAACGAATTGAAACTTTGAACCAATTGGATTTAACCGATATTTATAGAACATTTCATCCTAAAGCTAAAGAATATACCTTTTTCTCAGCACCGCATGGTACCTTCTCAAAAATTGATCACATAATTAGTCCCAAGACAGATGTCAACAAATACAAGAAGATTGCGCTAATCCCATGCCTCCCATCAGATCACCATGGAATAAGAGTGGGCTTCAATTTCAACAAAAAAACAGAAAGCCCACAAACACATGGAAACTGAACAATACTCTACTCAATGACACCTTGGTCAAGGAAGAAATAAAAAAATAAATCAAAGGCTTTTTAGAATTCAATGAAAATGAAGGTACAACTTACCCAAATCTATGGGACACAAAGAAAGCAGTGCTAAGAGGAAAACTCATAGCTCTAAGTGCATCGAAAAAGAAACTGGAGAGAGTATACACTAGCAACTTAACAGCACACCTCAAAGCCCTGGAAGAAAAAGAAGTTAATTCACCCAGGAGGAGTAGAGGACGAAAAATCATCAAACTCAGGGCTGAAATCAATCAAGTAGACAGAAAGTAAACCATACAAAGAATCAACAAAACCAGGAGCTAGTTCTTTGAGAAAATCAACAAGAGAGATAAACCCTTAGCCAGACTAACCAAAGGACACAGAGTCAGTATACAATTAACAAAATTAGAAATGAAAAGGGAGACATAACAACAGAAACTGAGGAAATTCAAAAGATCATCAGATCCTACTACAAAGGTATATACTCAAAATAACTGGAGAATCTGGAGGAAATGGACAATTTTCTAGACAGATACCAAATACCAAAACTAAATCAGGATCAAGTAGATCAGCTAAATAGTCCTATAACCCCTAAAGAAATAGAAGGTGTTATAGAAAGCCTCCCAACCAAGAAAAGTACGGGACCAGATGGTTTTAGTGCAGAATTCTACCAGACCTTCAAAGAAGAATTAAAACCAATACTTTTCAAACTATTACAGAAAATAGAGACAGAAGAGACACTGCCCAACTCATTCTTCGAAGCCACAATTACGAAAATACCTAAAGCACAAAAAAGATCCAACAAAGAAAGAGAACTACAGGCCAATTTCTCTTATGAATATTGATGCAAAAATAATAAATAAAATTCTTACCAACCGAATCCAAGAGCAAATCAAAACAATCATTCACCATGATCAAGTAGGCTTCATCCCAGGAATGCAGGGATGGTTCAATATATGGATATCCATCAATGTAATCCACTACATAAACTAAAAGAAAAAAAAACACATGGACATCTCATTAGATGCTGAAAAGTATTCGACAAAATTCAGCATCCTTTCATGCTAAAAGTCTTGGAAAGTGCAGGAATTCAAGGCCCATACCTAAAAATAGTAAAAGCAATCTACAGCAAACCAGTAGCCAACATTAAAATAAATGGAGCTAAACTTGAAGCAATCCCATTAAAATCAGGGACTAGACAAGGCTGCAGTCTCTCTCCATATCTTTTCAATATAGTACTTGAAGTTCTAGCGAGAGCAATTAGACAACAGAAGGAAGTCAAAGGGATACAAATTGGAAAGGAAGGAGTCAAACTATCACTATTTGCAGACAATATGATAGTTTACTTAAATGACCCGAAAAACTCCACCAGAGAACTTCTACAGCTGATAAACAACTTCAGCAAAGTGGCTGCTTATAAAATTAACTCAAGCAAATCAGTAGCCTTCTTGTACTCAAAGGACAAGCAGACTGAGAAAGAAGTTAGGGAAATAACACCGTTCACAATAGACAAAAACAACATAAAGTACCTTGGAGTAACTCTAACCAAACAAGCGAAAGATCTGTGTGACAGGAACGTCAAGTCCTTGAAGAAAGAAATCGAAGAAGACCTCAGAAGATGGAGAAATATTTCTTGCTCCTGGATTGGCAGGATCAATATAGTAAAAATGGCCATCTTGCCAAAAGCAATTTAGAGATTCAGTGCGATCCCCATCAAAATCCCAACTCAATTCTTCATAGATCTATAAAGAACAATTCTCAAATTCATCTGGAGCAACAAAAAACCAAGGATAGCTAAAACTATTCTCAACAATAAAAGGACTTCAAGGGGAATCAATGTCCCTGACCTTAAGCAGTACTACAGAGCAATTGTGTTAAAAACTGCACGGTATTGGTACAGCAACAGGCAAGTAGATCAATAGAATAGGATTAAAGACCCAGAAATTAACCCACAGACTTATGGTCACTTGATCTTTGATAAAGGAGCCACAACCATCCAGTGGAATAAAGATAGCTTTTTCAACAAATGGTGCTGATACAACTGGAGGTCAACATGCAGAAGAATGTGAATTGACCCACTCTTATCTCTTTGCATTAAGATCAACTCCAAGTGGATCAAGGACCTCCACATAAAAGCAGACACTATTAGAAAAGAGACTTGGGAAGACCCTGGGGGACATGGGCACAGGGGGAAAGTTCCTGAACAGAACACCAATAACTTATGTTCTAAGATAAAGAATTGACATATGGGACCTCATAAAATTACAAAGTTTCTGCAAGGCAAAGGACACTGTCAGAAGGACAAAACGGCAACCAACAAAGTGGGAAAAGATCTTCACCAACCCCACAACCGATAGAGGGCTAATATCCAATATATACAAAGAACTCAAGAAGTTAGACCCCAAAGAACCAAATAACCCTATCAAAAAATGGGCTACAGAGCTAAATAAAGAATTTTCACCAGAAGAAATTCGGATGGCCTAGAAACACCTTAAGAGATGTTCAACATCATTAGTCATCAGGGAAATGCAAATCAAAACAACCCTGAGATTCCACCTCACACCATTCAGAATGGCTAAGATTATAAACTCAAGAGACAACAAGTGCAGGCAAGGATGTGGAGAAAGAGGAACACTCCTCCACTGGTGGTGGGATTGCAAAATGGTAAAACCTCTCTGGAAACCAGTTTGGCGGTTCCTCAGAAAATTGGGCATGTCACTTGCAGAGGACCCTGGCATACCACTCCTGGGCACATTCCCAGAGGATTCCCCTGCATACAATAAAGACACATGCTCCACTATGTTTATAGCAGCCTTGTTTATAATAGCCAGAAATTGGAAGGAGCCCCAATATCCCTCAAAGGAGGAATGGATACAGAAAATGTGGTATATTTATACAATGGAATACTACTCAGCAATTAAAAATAATTAATTCATGCAATTTGAAAGTAAATGGTTAGACCTGGAAAATATCATCCTGAGTGAGTTAACCCCATCACAAAAGAATACACATGAAATGCAATCACTGATAAGTGGATATTAATGAGCCCAGAAGCCCTAAATACTCAAGGCACAATTAGCAAGTCAAATGATTCCCAAGAAGAAGAAAGGAGAGGACCCTGGGCCTGTAAAGATTGGATCCAGTTTTATAGAGAAACCGTGGGGGTTGGGGGAATGATTGGGGAATAGTTGGGGGGGAGAGGAATTATGGGACGTATGGTGGGGGGGACTGGGAAAGGGGAAAGCCTTTGGAATGTAAACATATAATATAGAAAATAAAAATTAAAAAAAATTAATATGTAATTGAAAAAAGTACTGCAGATATTTTCCTATAAAACTGAAGACTTTCATCTAACATATGTATGATAATATTGAGGATAACTTAAGATAATTTATAAAATTGAAGATTTTTGGAAAAATTTAGATGCAATGAAAGGCATACAAATACAATTAGAATACAAATGAAAAACAACGTGGAGACATTTTCTGATAAAAGTGAAGATTTTCATCTAACATTTGTATGATTAAATTGAGGATTACATAGGGTAAATAATAAATTGAAATTTATTCAGAAAAAATTCAGATACAATGATAGGTTAACAAATACAATTAGAATAAAATTGAAAAAGGAAGTAGAGGCATATTTTGGTAAATCTGAATATTTACATTAACTTATGATAAGAGATGATAACATAGGAAAGTTGATAAAATTAAAGCTATTTTATAAAATCTCAGATACAATGAAAGGCATACAAATACAATTAACATATAAGTGAAAAAGGAAGGGGGGACATTTTCTGAAAAAACTGAAATATTTGTATAACATTTCTGATTAAATTTTGGAAATTCAACTAAATTTGAAGATTTTAGTGCTAATTTTCAGAGATATAATGGTAGGCATACAAATAAAATAATAATATAGTTGAAAAAGGAAGTGGAGATAGTTTTCTGATAAATAAGAAGTTTCCACAACATATATCTGATAAAATGATGGAAATACATAAGAAACCTATAAACTTTGAAAATGTTTGTGGTAATGTTCACAGATACAATGATAGGCTTACAAATACAATTAGAATGTAATTGAAAAAAAATGAGACATTTTCTGATAAAAGTGAAAATTTTCATCTAGCAAATATATGTTAAAATTGAGGATAACATAAGATAATTTATTAAATTGAACATATTTTGGAAAACAAAATCTCAGATACATGGATAGGCATACAAATACTACTAGAGTATAATTGAAAAAGGAAGAGGAGACATTTGCATAAAAACTGAAGATTTTCATCTAACCTATGTATGAAAAAATTGATTACAAAAGATAATGGATAAAGTTGAAGCTTTATTTGGAAAAAAACTCAGATACATTGGTAGGCATGAAAAATACAAGTAGAATATAAATGAAAAGGGAAGTGGAGATATTTTCTGATAGAACTGAAGATTTTCATCAAAAATATGCATGATAAAATTGAGGATTACATAGATTAATTTATTAACATGAAGATTAATTCAGACCAAACTCGGATACAATGATAGGTATACAAATACAATTAGACTGCAATTGAAAAAGGAAGTGAAGACATATTCTGTTAATTCTAAAGATTTGTATCTAACATATATGATAAACTTTATAACATAGGAAAATGGATAAAACTGAAGATTTGTTTGATAAAATCTCAGATTCAATGAAAGGCATAAAATACAATAAAATTATAAGCGAAAAAGAAAGTGGAGACATAACTGATAAAACTGAAGATTTCTGTATAACATTTCTGATTAAATTATGGAAATTTATGAGAAAAAGTTGAAATGTGAAGATTTTTTCTGGTAATTTTCACAGACACAATGTTATGTATACATATAAATAATTATATAGTTAAAAGGAAGTGAAGATATTTTCTAAAAATTTGAAGAATTTTGCATAACATCTCTGATAAAAATTATTGAAATTCATAGGAAAATTGTAAAATTTGCAGATTTGTGTAGTAATTTTACAGGTACAATGATAGGCATACAAACACAAATAGAATGTAATTAAGAAAAGGAATAAAGATGTTTTCAGATAAAACAGGATTTTCATCTAACAAATGTATGTTAAAATTCAGAATAACATAAGATATTTTATAAAATTGAAGATATTTTGGAAAACAAAACAACCATACAAGGATGGGCATACAAATACAACTAGAGTATTACTGAAAAAGGAAGATGACTAATTTTTGTAAAGAACTGAAGATTTTCATCTAACATATGTATTATAAAATTGAGGATTACAAAAGATAACTGATAAAATTGAAGATTTATGTAGAAAAACTTCAGATACAAGGCTCTGCATACAAATACATTTAGAATATAATTGAAAATGGAAGTGGAGATATTTTCTGATAGAACTGAATGTTGTCATCTAAAATATGCATGATAAAATTGAGGATTACATAAAATAACTGATAACATTTTAGATTTTTTTGAACAAACTCAGATACAATGATAGGCATCCAAATGTAATTAGAATGTAATTGAAAAGAGAAGTGGAGACATTTTCTGGTAGAACTGAAGATTTTAATCTAACATGTACCATGAAATTCAGGGTTACATATTATAACTGATAAAATTGAAGACTTTTTTGGGAAAAAACTCAAATAAAATGAGAGGCATACAAATAGAATTATCACATAACGAAAAATGAAGTGGAGATATTGTATGACAAAACTGAAGTTTTCATGTAAGATATTAATGATAGAGTAAGGGATATTCATAGGAAAAATTTAAACATTGAATTTTTTCATGGCAATTTTCACTAATACAATGATAGGCATACAAATAAAATTAGAATGTAATTGAAAAAATGAAGTGGAGACATGTTAGTTTAATATTGAAATTTTTCCTCTAACATATCTATGATAAAATTGAGGATAATTTATGATAATTTATAAAATTGAAGATTTTTTAAAAGAACTCAGATACAATGATAGGCTTACAAATACATTTAGAATAAATTGAAGGAGGAAGTGGAGATATTTTACAAAGGTTAACTGATAAAATTGAAGATTTTCTGTGAAAAATCTCAGAAACAATGATAGGCATACAAACAAAATTAGAAGATAATTGAGAAAGGAGGTGGAGACATTTTTGTGTAAAATTGAAGATTTTCATTTAACATGTATGATAAAATTGAGGATAACATAATTTTTAAATCTGAAGACATTATTGAAAAACTACACTCAGATGCAATTATACACATAGAAATACAATTAGAATACAATTGAAAAAGGACATGGAGCCATATTCTTTTTATTCTGAAGCTTTACATATAACTTATGGATGATGAAATGGATAACATAGGAAAATTGATAAAATTGAAGATTTTTGTGATAAAAACTCAGATACAATGAAAGACTTACTAGTACAACAATAAATAAGTGGAAAAGAAAATGAAGACGTTTTCTGATAAAACTGAAGATTTTTGTACAACATTTCTGATTTAATAATGGAAATTCATGTGACAATGTTAAAATTTGAAGATTTTTGTGGTAATTTTCACAGATACAATGGTAGGCATACAAATAAATAATAATATAGTTGAAAAGGGAAGTGGAGATATTTTCTGATAAATCTGAGTAATTTTGCATAACCTATATCTGATAAAATTATGGAAATTCAAAGGAAAACAGTAAAATTTGAAGATTTTGGTGGTAATTTTCACAGATACAATGGTAGGCATACAAATAAATAATAAAGTGGAAAAAGGAAGTGGAGATACTTTCTGATAAATGTGAAGAATTTTACATAATAATTATCTGATAAAAATAAATTCATAAGAAAACTTTAAAATTTGAAAATATTGGGGGTAATTTTCACTGATACAATGATAGGCTTACAAACACAATTAGAATGTAATTGATAAAAGGTATAGAGACATATTCTGATAAAATAGATGATTTTCCTCTAACATTTGTATGATCAAATGGAGGATAACAGAAGATAATTTATAAAATTGAAGATATTTTGGAAAACAAAAACTCAGATACAAGGATAGGCATACAAATACAACTAGAGTATTATTGAAAAAGGAAGAGGAAACATTTTTTAAGGAACTGAAGATTTTCATTCCTACTTTGAGGGACAACTGGGCTCCTTCCAGCTTCTGTCTATTATAAATAAGGCTGCTATTAACATAGTGGAGCATTTGTCTTTATTGCATGCAGCGAAATCCTCTGGATATATGTCCAGGAGTGGTATGACAGGGTCCTCTGGAAGTGTCATGCCCAATTTTCTGAGCAACCACCAGACTGATTTCCAAAGCAGTTGTACCATCTTGCAAACCCACCAACAGTGGAGGAATGTTCTTCTGTCTCCACATCCTTGCCAGCACCTGTTGTCTCTTGAGTTTTTAATCTTAGCCATTCTGACTGGTGTAAGGTGGAATCTCAGGGTTGTTTTGATTTGCATTTCCCTGATGATTAATGATGTTGAACATCTCTTAAGGTGCTCCTCAGCCATCTGAATTTCTTCTGGTGAAAATTTTTTGTTTAGCTCTGTACCCCATTTTTAAATAGGGTCATTTGGTTCTTTGGGGTCTAACTTCTTGAGTTCTTTGTATGTTTTTGATATTAGCCCTCTGTCAGATGTGGGGTGAGTGAAAATCTTTTCCCAACTTGTTGGTTGCCATTTTGTCCTTCTGTCAGTGTCCTTTGCCTTACAGAAACTTTGTAATTTTATGAACTCCGATTTGTCAATTCTTGATCTTAGAGCATAAGCTATTGGTATTCTGTTCAGGAACTTTCCCCCTGTGTCCAAGTCCTCCAGGGTTTTCCCAGTTTCTTTTCTACTAGTTTCAGTGTGTCTGGCTTTATGTGGAGTTCCTTGGTCACCTTGGAGTTGATCTTAGTACAAGGTGATAAGAGTGGGTCAATTTGCATTCTTCTGCATGTTGACCTCCAGTTGATCTAGCAACTTTTGTTGAAAAGGCTATCTTTTATTCCCACTGGATGGTTGTAACTTTTTTATCACTGATCAAGTGACCATAACTCTGTGGGTTCATTTCTGGGACTTCAATTCTATACCATTGATCTACTTGCCTGTTGCTGTACAAATACCACGCAGTTTTTAACAAAGTTGCTCTGTAGTACTCCTTGAGGTCAGGGATATTGATTCCTCCAGAAGTCCTATTCTTGTTGAAAATAGTTTTAGCTATCCTGGGTTTTTTCTTACTCTAGATGAATTTAAGAATTGCTCGTTCCAGATCGCTGAATAAAAAAAAAGTAAACAAAGAATAGAGAAAATAAAAATTAAAAAAAAACTGAAAAAAAGATCTGTGTATAATTGATTTGGGATTTTGATTGGGATTGCATTGAATCTGTAGATTTCTTTTGGCAAGATGGCCATTTTTACTATATTGATCCTGACAAGCCAAGCCAAGAAATATTTTTCCATCTTCTGAGGTCTTCTTTGATTTCTTTCTTCAAAGACTTGAAGTTCTTTTCATACAGATCTTTCACTTGTTTGGCTAGAGTCACGCCATGATACTTTATATTGTTTGTGGCTATTGTGAAGGGTGTTATTCCATAACTTCTTTCTCAGCCTGCTTGTCCTTTGAGTTTAGGAAGGCTACTGATTTGCTTGAGTTGATTTTATAACCTGCCACTTTGATGAAGTGGTTTATCAGTTGTAGGAGCTCTCTAGTGGAGTTTTTGGGGTCGCTTAAGTATACTATCATATCATCTGCAAATAATAATAGTTTGACTTCTTCCTTTAAAATTAGTATCTCTTTGACTTCCTTATGTTGTCTAATTGCTCTCGATAGAACTTCAAGTACTATATTGAAAAGATATGGAGAGGGCAGCCTTGTCTAGTCCCTGATTTTAGTGGGATTGCTTCAAATTTCTCTCCATTTATTTTGTTGTTGGATAATGCTTTGCTGTATATCACTTTTATTATGTTTAGGTATGGGCCTTGAATTCCTGTTCTTTTACCATGAAAGGATGCGGAATTGTGTCAAATGCTTTTTCAGCATCTAATAAGATGACCATGTGGTATTATTTTCTTTAAGTTTGTTTCTGTATTGGATTGCTTGATGGAATTCCATATATTGATCCATTCCTGAATCCCTGGGATGAAGCTTACTTGATCATGGTGAATGATCATTTTGATGTACTCTTGGATTCGGTTGGCAAGGATATTCTTTAGTATTTCTGGATAGATATTCGTAAGGGAAATTGGCCTATAGTTCTCTTTGTTGGATCTTTGTGTGGTTTTGGTATCAGCATAATTGTGGATTCGTAGAACGCATTGGACAGTTTACCTTCTGTTTCTATTTTGTGGAATAGTTTGAAGAGTATTGGTGTTAAGTCATCTTTGAAAGTCTGATAAAATTCTGCACTGAAACCATCTGGTCACGTACTTTTTCTTGGTTGGGAGAGTTTCTATAACCCCTTCTATTTCTCTAGGGTTTATGGGACTGTTTAGCTGATCTAGTTTATCCTGATTTAATTTTGGTATTTGGTATCTATCTAGGAAATTGTCCATTTCCTCCAGATTCTTCAGTTACTTTTGTAGTAGAATCTGATGATTTTTTAAAATTTCCTCAGTTTCTCTTGTTATATCCACCTTTTCATATCTAATTTTGTTAATTTGGATACTGTCTCTGTGTCCATTAGTTAGTCTGGTTAAGGGTTTATCTATCTTGTTGATTTTCTCAAAGAACCAGCTCCTGGTTTTGTTGATTCTTTGTATGGTTCACTTTGTTTCTACTTGATTGATTTCAGCCCTTAGTTTGATGATTTCCTGTGTTCTACTCCTCATGGGTGAATTAGTTTCTTTTTGTTCCAAGGCTTTCAGGTGTGCTGTCATGCTGCTACTATATGCTCTCTCAAGTTTCTTTTTGGAGGCACTCAGGGTTATGCGTTTTCCTCTTAGCACTGCTTTCATTGTGTCCCATAGATTGGACAGGTTGTACCTTCATTTTCATTGAATTCTAAAAAGTCTTTGATTTCTTTCTTTATTTCTTCCTTGACCAAGGTGTCATTGTGTAGAGTATTGTTCAGTTTCCATGTGTATGTGGGCTTTCTGTTATTTTTCTTGCTATTGAAGACCACTTTTACTCCACAGTGATCTGATAGGAGGCATGTGATTAGTTCGATCTTCTTGTATTTGTTGACATCTGTCTTGTGGCCAATTATATGATTGATTTTGGAGAAGGTATCATGCATGCTGAGATAAAGATATTCTTTTGCTTTGGGATTAAATGTATATATATATATATATATATATATATATATATATATACATTTATATATATACATAGACATTTGGACCAAATGGTCCAAAGCTTCAATTAGTTTCACTGTGTCCCTGTTTAGTTTCTGGATTCCTGATCGGTCCATTGCGGATAGTGGAGTGTTGAAGTCACCCACAACACAATTATTGTGTTAGGTGCAAAGTGTGCTTTGAGCTTTATAAAATTTATTTTACAAATGAAGGTGCCCTTGCATTTGGAGCATAGTTGTTCAGAATTGAGAGTTCTTTTTGTTGGATTTTTTTCCTTTGACTAGCAAGAAGTGACCTTCCATTTCTCTTTTGATGACTTTAGGTTGAAAGTCAATTTTATCTGATATTAAAATGGCTAATCCACCTTGTTTCCTAAGACCATTGGCTTGTAAACTTGTCTTCCAGCTCTAAGATAGTGTTTGTCTTGGACATGGAGATGTATTTCCTGTATGCAGCAAAATGTAGGGTCCTGTTTCCATATCCAGTCTTTTTATTGGGGAATTGAGTCCATTGCTGTTAGGAGATATTAAGTAATAGTAATTATTACTTCCTGACATTTTTGAACTTATTTTTGTATATTTGAGTGGTTATCTTCTTTTGGGTTTGATGAGACAGGGATTCCATCTTGCTTTTTCTGGGGTGTGGTTTCCTTCCTTGTGCTGGTGTTTTCCACTATTATCCTTTGTAGGGCTGGGTTTGTGGAAAGATAATATGCAGATTTGGTTTTATCATGGAATACCTTGTTGTCTCCATCTATGAAGATTGAGAGTTTTGCTGAGTAGAGTAGTTTTGGATGAAATTTGTGTTCTCTAGAGTTGCATGGTATCTGCCCAGGATCTTCTAGCTTTCATGGTCTCAGGTGAGAAGTCTGATATAATCCTGATAGGTCTTCCTTTATATGTTACTTGGCCTTTTTCCCTTACTGCCTTTAATATTCTTTCTTTGTTTAGTACATTTGGGGTTTTGATTAATATGTGACAGGAGGTATTTCTCTTCTGGTCCAGTCTGTTTGGAATTCTGTAGGCTTCTTGTATATTCATGGGCATCTCTATTTATTTTGGGGAACTTTTCTTCCTTAGTTTTGTAGAAGATAATTGCTGGCCCTTTAAGTTGTATATCTTATGTCTCATCTATTCCAATAACCCTTGGGTTTGGTCTTCTCATTGTGTCCTGGATTTCCTGGATGTTTTGGGTTACAAGCTTTTTGGATTTTGCATTTTCTTGTACTGTTGAATCAATGGTTTCAATGGTATCTTTGGCATCTTAGATTCTTTCTTCTATCTCATGTATTCTATTGTTGATATTTGCATCTATGGCCCCTGATTTCTTCCCAAGTTTTTCTATCTGCAAAATTGTCTCTGTTTGTGATTTCTTAGTTGTTTCTACTTCTGTTTTTATCCTGGGTGTTTTTGCTCAGATCTTCTGCTTGCTTGTTTGTATTTTCATGTATTTCTTCAAGAGATTATTGTGTTTTTGCTTTCATAACTTCTACTTGTTGACCCACATTCCCCTCTAGTTCTTTAAGTTATTTTTGTAATTATTCCTTATTGGCTTCTATTTTTGATGCATAGTCTCCTGAATTTCTTTAGGTGATTTTTGTATTTGCCTTGTAAGTGCTTCTAATTTTTGATCCATTTTCTCCTGTATTTCTTTAAGAGATCTATCTATGTTTTCCACTATCAGCATCCAGACCAGTGATTTTAGATCCAAATCTTCTTTGCCTGGTGTGTTGGGGTATCCGGGACCTACTGCTGTCAGAGAACTGGGTTCAGATGCTGCTATATTGCTTTGATTTGTGTCAGGGTTCATATGTTTGCCTTTTGCCATCTGGTTTTCTCTGGCCTTTGTTGGTCCTGTAGTCACTAGTTGGTGCTTGAACCTCCTGAGGGCTCATAAGGCTATTTCCCCACCACTGGATGACTGGGTTTTCCCTGGCACAAACTGCAGATGTGTGGTTCTCCTCTTGGGTGCTGTTGGACCCCTGGTGTATCTTCTGGTTCTGCCCCTCTGAATGCAAGCAGCTGCCATCAAGGTGGCCGCAGTTGCACAGAGTGCAGGGTCACCTCAGGGCACAGAACCCATGCCTGGTTGGGACCCAGAAATCACTGCTCTGCCCAGATTCCTGCCTAGGGGCCTTGAGTCCCCAGAGATCCCAAATTCTGGATATCAAGGGTACCTGGTTCAGCTTGCTTAGTCCAGACAGTTGCAAGGATGCTGGTGGTACCCTCGGGGAGAAAGGAGTGCTGACATTTATAATTAAAAATGGAAATGTTTCTCTAAAATATCTATAATATTGAGGATATCTTAAGATAATTTATAAAATTGAAGATTTTTTTGAAAAAAAAACACATATGCAATGATACTATGTTGATCCTGCCAATCCATGAGCATGGAATATTTTTCCATCTCCTGAGGTCTTCTTCAATTTCTTTCTTCAAGGACTTGAAGTTCCTGTTATACAGTTCTTTCTCTTGTTGGGTTAAAGTCACACCAACATACTTTATATTGTTTGTGGCTATTGTAAAGGGTGTTATTTCCCCATTTTCTTTCTCAGCCTGCTTGTCCTTTGAGTACAAGAAGGCTACTGATTTGCTTGAGTTGATTTTATAACCAGCCACTTTGCTGAAGTTGTTGATCAGCTGTAGTTCTCTGGTGGAGTTGTTTGGGTCACATACGTATACTATCATATCATTTGCAAAAAGTGATAGTTTGATTTCTTCCTTTCCAATTTGTATACCTTTGACTTCCTTATGTTGTCTAATTGCTCTCGCTAGAACTTCAAGTACTGTATTGAAAAGATATGGAGAGAGAGGGCAGACTTGTCTATTCCCTGATTTTAGTGGGATTGCTTCAAGTTTCTCTCCATTTATTTTGATGTAGGCTACTGGTCTTCTGTATATTGCCTTTACTATATTTAGGTATGGGCCTTGAATCCTGTTCTTTCCAGTACTTTTAACATGAAAGGATGCTGAATTTTGTTGAATGCTTTTTCACCATCTAATGAGATGATCATGTTTTTTTTTTATTTTAGTTTGTTTATGTAGTGGATTACATTGATGGATTTTTGTATATTGAAACATCCCTGCATCCCTGGATGAAGCCTACTTGATCATGGTGAATGATCATTTTGATGTGTGCTTAGATTCAGTTGGCAAGAATTTTTTTAAAGATTTATTTATTTATGATATGTAAGTACACTGTAGCTATCTTCAGACAATCCAGAAGAGGGAGTCAGATCTCATTTCAGATGGTTGTGAGCCACCATGTGGTTGCTGGGATTTGAACTCAGGACCTTTGGAAGAGCAGTCAGTGCTCTTAACTGCTGAGCCATCTCTCCAGCTCCAGTTGGCAAGAATTTTATTTAGTATTTTTGCATCAATATTTATAAGGGAAATTGGCCTGTAGTTTTCTTTCTTTGTAGAATCTTTGTGTGCTTTTGGAATCAGTGTTATTGTGGCTTCATAGAACGAGTTGGGCAGCGTTCCTTCTGTTTCTATTTTGTGGAATAGTTTGAAGAGTATTGGCATGCATGGTATTGGTACAGTGACAGGCAAGTAGATCAATGGAATAGAATTGAAGACCCGAAAAGGAACCCAAAGACTTATGGTCACTTGATCTTTGATAAAGGAGCTACCACCATCCAGTGGAAAAAAGATAGCTTTTTCAACAAATGGTGCTGGTTCAACAGGAGGTCAACATGCAAAAGAATGAGAATTGACCCACTCTTATCTCCTTGTACTAAGATCAACTCCAAGTGGATCAAGGACTGCCACATAAAACCAGACACACTGCAACTAATAGAAAAAAAACTAGGGAAGACCCTGCACGGCATGGGCACAGGCAGAAAGATCCTGAACAGAATACCAATAGCTTAGGCTCTAAGTTCATGAATTGACAAATGGGACTTCATAAAATTACAAAGTTTCTGTAAGTCAAAGGACACTGTCAGAAGGACAAAAGAGCAACCAACAAATTGGGAAAAGATGTTCACCAATCCCACATTTGACAGAGGGCTAATATCCCATATATAAAATGAGCTCAAGAAGTTACACCCCAAAGAACCAAATAACCCTATCAAAAAATGGGGTACAGAGCTAAACAAAGAATTTTTACCAGAAGAAATTCGGATGGCTGAGAAGCACCTTAAGAGATGATCAACATCATTAGTCATCAGGAAAATGTAAGTCAAAACAACCCTATGATTCTACCTCACACCAGTCAGAATGGCTAAGATTAAAATCTCAAGGGACAACAGGTGCTGGCGAGGATGTGGAGAAAAAGAAACACTCCTTCACTGTTGGTTGGGTTGGAAGATGGTACAACAACTATGGAAATCAGTCTGACAGTTCCTCAGAAAATTGGGCATGTCAATTCCAGAGGACCGTGTCATACCACTCCTGGGCATATACCCATCGGATTCCCCTGCATACAAGAAAGACAAATGCTTCACTATGTTCATAGCAGCCTTATTTATAATAGCCAGAAGCAGGAAGGAGCCCAGATGTCCCTCAAAGGAGGAATGGATACAGAAAATATGGTATATTTACACAATGGAATACTATTCAGCAATTAAAAATAATGAATTCATGAAATTTGTAGGCAAATGGTTGGATCTGGAAAATATCCTAAGTGAGTTAATCCAATCACAAAAGAATACACATGAAATGTAATCACTGATAAGTGGATATAAATGAGCCCAAAAGCTCTAAATACTCAAGGCACAACTAGCAAATCAAAAGATTCCCAAGGTACTCGCGTTGGGAGCACATATACTAAAATTGGAACGATACAGAGATTAGTATGGCCCCAGCGCAAGGATGACACGCAAATTCGTGAAGCGTTGCATATTATTACACCTTCGTCAAGGAAGAAATAAAAATAGAAATCAAAGACTTTTTAGAATTAAATGAAAATGTAGGTACAACCTACCCAAATCTATGGGACACAATGAAAGCAGTGCTAAGAGGAAAACTCAAAGCTCTAAGTGCATCCAAAAAGAAACTGGAGAGAGCATACACTAGCAACTTAACAGCACACCTTAAAGCCCTGGAAGAAAAAGAAGTTATTTCACCCAGGTTGAGTAGAAGACAAGAAATCACCAAACTCAAGGCTGAAATCAATCAAGTAGAAACAAAGTAAACCATACAAAGAATCAACAAGACCAGGAGCTGGTTCTTTTTGAAAATCAACAAGATAGATAAACCCTTAGCCAGACTAACCAAAGGACACAGAGACAGTATACAAATTAAAAAAAAAATTAGAAATGAAAAGGGAGACATAACAACAGAAACTGAGGAAATTCAAAAGATCATCAGATCCTACTACAAAGGTCTATACTCAAAACAACTGGAGAATCTGGAGGAAATGGACAATTTCCTAGACAGATACCAAATACGAAAATTAAACCAGCATCAAGTAGATCAGCTAAATAGTCTCATAACCCCTAAAGAAATAGAGGGGTTATAGAAAGCCTCCCAAACAAAAAAAGTACTGGACCAGATGGTTTTAGTGCAGAATTCTACCAGACCTTCAAAGAAGACTTAACCCCAATACTTTTCAAATTATTCCACAAAATAGAGACAGAAGGGACACTACCCAACTCATTCTTCGAAGGCCCAATTACGCTGATACCTAAACCACAAAAAGATCCAACAAAGAAAGAGAACTACAGGCCAATAACTCTTATGAATATCAATGCAAAAATACTAGATAAAATTCTTGCGAACCGAATCCAAGAGCACATCAAAACGATAATTCACCATGATCAAGTAGGCTTCATCCCAGGGATGCGGGGATGGTTCAATATACAGAAATCCATCAATGTAATCCACTACATAAACAAACTGAAAGAAAAAACCACATGGTCATCTCATTAGATGCTGAAAAAGCATTCGACAAAATTCAGCATTCTTTCATGCTAAAAGTCTTGGAAAGAGCAGGAATTCAAGGTCCATACCTAAACATAGTAAAAGCAATCTACAGCAAACCAGTAGCCAACATCAAAATAAATGGAGAGAAAGTTGAAGCATTCCCACTAAAATCAGGGACTAGACAAGGCTGCAGTCTCTCTCCATATCTTTTCAGTATAGTTATTGAAGTTCTAGTGAGAGCAATTAGACAACATAAGGAAGTCAAAGGGATACAAATTGGAAAGGAAGAAGTCAAACTATCACTATTTGCAGACAATATGATAGTTTACTTAAATGACCCAAAAAACTCCACCAGAGAAATTCTAAAGCTGATAAACAACTTCAGCAAAGTGGCTGGTCATAAAATTAACTCAAGCAAATCAGTAGCCTTCTTGTACTCAAAGGACAAGCAGGCTGAGAAAGAAGTTAGGGAAAAAACACTCTTCACAGTAGACACAAACAACATAAAGTACCTTGGCGTAACTCTAACCAAACAAGTGAAAGATCTGTATGACAGGAACTTCAAGTCCTTGAAGAAAGAAATCGAAGAAGACCTCAGAAGATGGAAAAATATTTCTTGCTCCTGGATTGGCAGGATCAATATAGTAAAAATGGCCATCTTGCCAAAAGCAATCTACAGATTCAATGTGATCCCCATCAAAATCCCAACTATATTCTTCATAGATGTAGAAAGAGCAATTCTCAAATTCATGTGGAGCAACAAAAAACGCAGGATAGCTAAAACTATTCTCAACAATAAAAGGACTTCTGGGGGAATCTATATCCCTGACCTTAAACAGTACTACAGAGCAATTGTGATAAAAACAGCATGGTATTGGTACAGCAACAGGCAAGTGGATCAATGGAATAGGATTGAAGACCCAGAAATTAACCCACAGACTTATAGTCACTTGAACTTTGATAAAGGAGCCACAACCATCCAGTGGAATAAAGATAGCCTTTTCAACAAATGGTGCTGTTTCATCTGGAGGTCAACATGCAGAAGAATGCGAATTGACCCACTCTTATCTCTTTGCATTAAGATCAACTCCAAGTGGATCAAGAACCGCCACATAAAACCACACACACTGAAACTATTGGAAAAGAAACTTGGGAAGACCCTGGAGGACATGGGCACAGGGGAAAAATTCCTGAACAGAACACCAATAGCTTATGCAGTAAGATCAAGAGTTGACAAATGGGACCTCATAAAATTACAAAGTTTCTGCAAGGCAAACGACACTGTCAGAAGGACAAAATGGCAACCAACAAAGTGGGAAAAGATCTTCACCAACCCCACATCCGACAGAGGGCTAATATCCAATATATACAAAGAACTCAAGAAGTTAGACCCCAAAGAACCAAATAACCCTATCAAAAATGGGGTACAGAGTTAAACAAAGAATTTTCACCAGAAGAAATTCAGATGGCCGAGAAGCACCTTAAGAGATGTTCAACATCATTAATCATCAGGGAAATGCAAATCAAAACTACCATGAGATTCCACCTCACACCAGTCAGAATGGCTAAGATTAAAAACTCAAGAGACAACACGTGCTGGCGAGGATGTGGAGAAAGAGGAACACTCCTTCCCTGTTGGTGGGATTGCAAAATGGTAAAACCGCTCTGGAAATCAGTTTGGTGGTTCCTCAGAAAATTGGGCATGTCACTTCCAGAGGACCCTGGCATACCACTCCTGGGCATATTCCCAGAGGATTCCCCTGCATACAATAAAGACACATGCTCCACTATGTTTATAGCAGCCTTGTTTATAATAGCCAGAAATTGGAAGGAGCCCAAATATCCCTCAATGGAGGAATGGATACAGAAAATGTGGTACATTTATACAATAGAATACTACTCAGCAATTAAAAATAATGAATTTATGCAATTTGTAGGCAAATGCTTTGACCTGGAAAATATCATCCTGAGTGAGTTAACCCAATCACAAAAGAATACACATGAAATGCAATCACTGATACGTGGATATTAATGAGCCCAGAAGCCCTAAATACTCAAGGCACAATAAGCAAGTCAAATGATTCCCAAGAAGAAGAAAGGAGAGGACCCTGGGCCTGTAAAGATTGGATCCAGTTCTGTAAAGAAACCGTGGAGGGGGAATGATTGGGGAATATTTGGGGGGGAGAGGAACTATGGGACATATGGTGAGGAGGAACTGGGAAAGGGGAAAGCCTTTGGAATGTAAACATAGAATATAGAAAATAAAAATTTTAAAAAAAGAGAAAATAAAAAGATTCCAAGAACAGGGAAGGAAAGGACCTTGGTCCTGAAAAGACTGAATCCAGATTTGTAGAAGAGTATCTGAACAGAGAAATAGAGGGGGTGATTTGGAATGGGTGGAGGGAAGAGGATTTATGGGACATATGGTGAGGGGGAACTGGGAAAGGGGAAAGCCTTTGGAATGTAAACAAATAATATAGAAAATAAAGAAAAAATATAAAAATGAAAGGTTCTTTTGTTATGCTTTAAACTTTATTTTAAAGTACATTCATCATCCCAAGTCCCCACTCACCCTCTGACTGTCCCTGACCAAATAGCATCTCCCCCTCACAGACCAGGCTTTGCTCTGGTGTGTATATCTTCGGGGCCTCATATCAGGAGGTATGTGCCAACTGGTTGGTGGCTCAGTGTCTGAGAGATCATGAGGATACAGTTTAGTCGAGACTGCTGGCCTTCCTGTGGGGTTGCCATCTTCCTCAGCTTCTATCAGCTTTTCCCAATTACAACCAAATGGGTCAATGGCTTCTGTCCTGTAGTTGGGTGAAAGTATTTCCATGTGATCCTTTAAGCTACCGGTTGGCCCTCTCAGAGGGTAGCCATGTAAGTCTCCTCTCTGTAAGCAAAATGAGAGTTCTCTGCATCAAGCCCTGCCTGTGTTCTCTGGTAAAGCAAATCAACTTACTAGCACACCCTTCCCAGATGCAGCAGCTTTCCAATTCTGAATGCTGGGATAGCAAGCAGAAATCAGCAGTGGTGGCATTAGCTAGCAGAGAGAGCCAGGGCTCAGTCTAGGCATGCCCCAGCAGGTGGGATCAGGAGGAAAACCAGAAGTTCTTCCCTGTGCCTCTCACGGGGAAAGGAATGATGATGCAAGAAGTCTCGTGATCCACAAACATTGCACAGCTAACACGATCTGCAAGCCTAGTTCAGCCTCTGTCACTGTCCCTCACGTTCTCTTTATTTCCTTCCAAACATCACGTGTCCTCCACGGGTCTTGCCTTAGAACATGTCCCGGATGGCATCACTGGGCAGATCATCGAAATTCCACAGAAGCTGTAAGCCAACTTGCAAGGGCAAGTTTTGGTGCACCTGTCTCTCTGGCATCCAAAGTGCAGCTCAACTAGACAATGTAAGCTGGACCAACACATTCCTGTCCTTCTCAATGAATTTTTCATACCAAACACGTGTCCCTTTGCTTGCTCGCTTTGGCAGAACATCCTTTCCCCTGTGTCTGCTTCAGCTAAACTCTCCTTCACCTGTTTGTCCAGGCAAAACCCTACCCTCCCGACTTTCCACAGAATCCTTAAATTTCCACTTGAGTGATTCAGCATTCTTCAGTCTATTTCTTGCTGACCTTGGTTCCCCCATCTCTTGATTGAGCACCTCATGTTGTTCACAGCAGACATCCCCTTCCCTCTTGTCTTCTATCACATGAATGTACACTGTGGGGTTCTTCCCATTATGGCACTTTCCAGAGTTGGCAGCTCCCCCTTCATCTTCATCCAGCTCCACCTGGGACCCCCTTCAACAGTAGACTCTCAGGCCAGTCAACAGTCCAACAGCAGGACAGAGAGGGCATTCAGGCATTCGGGTCTTTCACAGAGGGATTAGATGCCAGAATCTGGTCAAACTTCCGTTTTTGCCTAGAGTCAGGAAAGAAGTTGAGCATCACCTGCCTCAGCTCAACTGTCTCTGCACAAGTTCTGGAAAGTTCTGCCAGCCCAGGAAAGTCCTGCTGCATTCGTGAAAGGATGGCCCGGGGTGTGGAGTGGGGCTGCTGAGGAAGCCAAGGGCCCAAAGCAGCTCGCTGAATTAGAGATGGAGCCTCCTCGTGGCTTGGTTTGCAGCCCTGGGTGGTGTGGCTCTGGCAGCCAAGGCCTAAAGTGCCCACAGGATCAGAGAGGATCCTGCCAAACGTGCATCAGAAGCTGAGGTTCCCAGGTAAGGCAGCAGAGGTGGGCAGATTTGGGCATCCTTTGGCTCGAGGAGAGGAGAACTGGAACACCCACATTGTTTTACACAGTCAGGCTTCCTAGTATTTGGATGCAAAGTCTCTCTTTGCTGCTGAAAACCATTTTCATTCATTTGTTTGGAGGCACCTGGGAAAGATAGGTTTGCCTCAGTTTCCGTAAGAGTCTGTGTACTGCATTCAATGGCCTGTCTCTCTCGAGCCTCGATTTTATCAGGTACCACAGGTCCACAATTAAGTACTTCCTGGTCTCTTACTTTGTGTCTCAAGCCCTTGTGATATCATGGATACTTTGTCTCTTAGTTGGTCTATTTCTTGCTGTTGGACAGTTAGCTTTTACCCATTTTTGAGATAGTTTCTAGCTGTACACTTCTTTTTTTCAAGTTCTTCTGAGGGGAAATGTGTAAAGATTGCCATGGAAGACCATAGGGTGTCTACAGCCTCCTTCACAGTGGAGATTATTAATGGAAGGGCTTTCTCAAATATCTTTGGTTGTTCTTCAACCCTTCTTCTGTGTGAGCAATCAGAATTGGAGTTTTCCATTTGGAATGCAGTCAATGACTCCCTTGCAATTCCCCTTGCCTTATTTGTGAGTTTACTATCACCTACTTAGAGGCTCCTGCTTTGTTCTTGCTCTGGGCTTGATTCTCCAGTGGCTCCAGGGATCCAAAAAGGTCTCTGCTCACCCTGCAGAACTTGAGGAGATGATTATTCCTCTGGAGACAACCCCAGTGAATTTCTCTTTCAACTCTGGTTGGCAGGTTCAACTCCAACACCTCTTCCAGATTCAATGGAGCCTCTCCAAAATCCTCAGGCAATTGCGCTGCTTGGCCTCAGATTAACTCTGTCAATTCTGAATCCTTCGGATTCCCAGTCCTGAACTGTCTCTGGGGAAACTCTCACAAAAAGAAAACAAACAAACAAACAAACAAACAGCTCTACTCAACTGCAAAGCACACTGGCAATGAATGCACTGCTAACTCCAGTGAATTCCGCTAATTGAACAGAACTCTCTCTTCTTGTGCTGTGCTTATATAGGTTTCCTCCAGTGAGGTGGGTGTATCCTACTCTGACACACCCTGGGAGACCTAATCTGTCCATCTGATGAGCTTTTGGGGGATTAAAGATGTGTGTCAGGGTGTGTCTGTATTTCAGCAGGATCACATAGACCTTGAAAATCCTGGTTGTGATCAGAGCAGCCATGTTGCTGGTTAAAATTTCCATTACAATGGAGGCAGAAGAGATGGCAATCTTTTGTTCACCCTGACTTCATGCATGGTGTGCAGACCAAAGGGCAATGGGCTGGTGTGTTGGGGGTGAGAGAGTGGGTGAGGAGATCAGAACCGTGCTAATTGTAAAAGAAGAAACTTCTCGCTTTTAGACCTGAATGTAAAATTAATGCATTCAATTTGTACTGTATTTGGTGGTGCGTCTAGATTTAAAGAGGTTTCTTGTCAGTAAATGGCATTGTGCAGCTTTGTTCATAAATGCATATGAAAATCATATATCCTAATGAAATACAGTGTTCCCGAGTAAATCGGGAATCACATACTATTAAGAACTTTGTATGTGAAGTTAGAAATTTTGATCGATTGTGTGAAATGTTTTCGATTTCTGCTAAAATTATTGTTTAAACGCATAGGGTTTTAAAAATTACTGAACATGTTAATGTTAATAGAACAAACTTCTCATATTTAGACCTGAAGTAACATTAATGCATTCGATTTCCATTGTATTTGGCGGTGCATCTAGGTTTAAAGAATTTTTTTCTGCATGTTGACCTCCAGTTGAGCCAGCACCATTTGTTGAAAAGGCTATCTTTTTTCCACTGGATGTTTTCAGCTCCTTTGTCGAATATCAATTGGCCATATATGTATGGGTTCAATTCTGGGTCTTCAATCCTATTCCATTGATCCACTTCCCTGTCACTGTACCAATACCATACAGTTTTTAACACTACTACTCTGTAGTATTGCTTGAGGTCCGGGATATTGATTCGCCCAGAAGTTCGTTTGCTGGTGATAATAGTTTTTGCTATCCTGGGTTTTTTGTTATTCCAGATGAATTTGAGAATTGCTCTTTCTAACTCTATAAAGAACTGAGTTGGGATTTTGATGGGGATTGCATTGAATCTGTATATTGCTTTTGGCAAGATTGCCATTTTAACCATATTAATCCTGCCAAATCACGAGCATGGAAGATTTTTCCATTTTCTGAGGTCTCCTTCAATTTCCTTCTTCAGAGACCTGAAGTTTTTGTCATATAAATCTTTCACTTGTTTGGTTAGAGTCACACCAAGATACTTTATATTGTTTGTGGCTATTGTGAAGGGTGTCATTTCCCTAATTTCTTTCTCGGCCTGCTTATCCTTTGTGTATAGGAAGGCTACTGATTTGCTTGAGTTGACTTTATAACCAGCCACATTGCTGAAGTTGTTTATCACCTGTAGTTCTCTCCTGGAGTTTTTTAGGTCACTTAAGTATACTATCATATCATCTGAAAATAGTGATAGTTTGACTTCTTCCTTTCCAATTTGTATCCCTTTGAATTTCTTATGTTGTCGAATTGCTCTAGCTAGTACCTCAAGTACTATATTGAAGAGATATGGTGAGAGGGGGCAGCCTTGTCTAGTCCCTGATTTCAGTGGGATTGCTTCAAGTTTCTCTCCATTTACTTTGAAGTTGGCTATCGGTCTGCTGTAAATTGCTCTTACTATGTTTAGATATGGGCCTTGAATTCCTGTTCTTTCCAAGAATTTAAGCATGAAAGGATGCTGAACTTTTTTAAATGCTTTTTCAGCATCCAAAGAGATGACCATGTGGTTTTTTTCTTTGAGTTTGTTTATGTAGTGGATTACGTTGATGGATTTTCATATATTGAAACATCCCTGCATCCCTGGGATGAAGCCAATTTGATCATGGTGAATGATCGTTTTGATGTTTTCTTGGATTTGGTTGGCAAGTATTTTATTTAGTATTTTTGCATCAATATTCATAAGGGAGATTGGCCTATAGTTCTCTTTCTTAGTTGGATCTTTATGTGGTTTTGGTATCAGCATAATTATGGCTTCATAGAATGAGTTGGGTAGTGTTCCTTCTGTTTTATTTTGTGGAATAATTTGAAGAGTATTGGTATTAGGACTTCTTTGAAGGTCTGATAGAATTCTGCACTAAAACCATCTGGTCCTGTGCTTTTTTTTTTTTTTTGGTTGGAAGACTTTCTATGACCCCTTCTATTTCTTTGGGGGTTATGGGTCTGTTTAGATGATCTATTTGATCCTGATTTAATTTTGGTATTTGGTTTCTGTCTAGGAAATTTTCCATTTCCTCAAGTTGTGTTGAGTATAGGCTTTTGTAGTAGGATCTGATGATTGAATTTCCTCAGTTTCTGTTGTTATATCCCCCTTTTCATTTCTAATTTGGTTAATTTGATTACTGTCTCTGTGCCCTTTGGTAAGTCTGGCTAGGGGTTTATCTATCTTGGTGATTTTCTCAAAGAACCAGCTCCTGGTTTTGTTGATTCTTTGTATAGTTCTCTTTATTTCAACTTGATTGATTTCAGCCCCGAGTTTGATGATTTCCTGCCTTCTACTCCTCCTGTATGAAATAGCTTCTTTTTGTTCTAGGGCTTTCAGGTGCGCCAGTAAGTTGCTAGTTTATGCCTTCTCCTGTTTCTTTTTGGAGACACTCAGGGCTATGAGTTTTCCTCTTAGCACTGCTTTCATTGTGTGCCATAGATTTGGGTATGTTGTACCTTCATTTTCATTAAATTCTAAAAAGTCTTTGATTTCTTCCTTGACTAAGTTATCACTGAGTAGAATATTGTTCAGCCTCCATGTGTATGAGGATTTTCTGTTGTTTTTGTTTCCATTGAAGAACACTCTTACTCCATGGTGATCCGATAGGAGGTATGGGATTAGTTCGATCTTTTTATATTTGTTGAGGTCTGTCTTGTGACCAATTATATGGTCGATTTTGGAGAAGGTACCATGAGGCGCTGAGAAAAAGGTATAGTCTTTTGCTTTAGGATGAAATGTTCTATATATATCTGTTAAATCCAATTGGTTCAACGTTTCAATGAGATTACCTGTGTCTCTGTTTAGTTTCTGTTTTCCTGATCAGTCCATTGAGGATAGTGGGGTGTTGAGGTCCCCCACAATTATTGTGTAAGGTGCAATATGTGCTTTGAGCTTTGAGCCAATTAATCTTCGACAAAGGAGCTGAATACATCCAGTGGGAAAAAGATAGCCTTTTCAACAAATGGTGCTAGTTCAACTGGATGTCAACATGCAGAAGAATGAGATTTGATCCACTCTTATCTCCTTGCACTAAGCTCAACTACAAGTGGATCAAGGATCTCCACATAAAACCAGACAAACTAAAACTAATAGAAAAGAAACTGGGAAAGAACCTTGAGGACATTGGCTCAGGGGAAAAATTACTAAACAGAACACCAATTGCTTATGCTCTAAGATCAAGAATAGACAAATGGGACCTCATGAAGTTCCAAAGATTCTGTAAAGCAAAAGACACTGTCAAAAGGACAAATCGGCAACCAACAAATTGGGAAAAGATCTTCACCAACCCCACATCCGACAGAGGGCTAATATCCAATGTATACAAAGAACTCAAGAAGTTAGACCCCAGAAAACCAAATACGCCTATCCAAAAATGGGGTACAGAGCTAAACAAAGATTTTTCATCTGAAGAAATTCAGATGGCTGAGAAACACCTTAAAAAATGTTCAACATCATTAGTCATTAGAGAAATGCAAATCAAAACAACCCTGAGATTTCACCTCACACCTGTCAGAATGGCTAGGATTAAAAACTCAGAAGACACCAGGTGTTGGCGAAGATGTGGAAAAAGAGGAACACTCTTCCACTGCTGGTGGGACTGCAAGCTGGTACAACCACTCTGGAAATCAGTCTGGCGGTTCCTCAGAAAACTGGACATGGTACTTCCAGAGGATCCAGCCATACCACTCCTGGGAATATACCCAGAAGACTCCCCAGCATACAATAAGGATACATGCTCCACTATGTTCATAGCAGCATTATTTATAATAGCCAGAAGCTGGAAAGAACCCAGATGTTCCTCAACAGAGGAATGGATACAAAAATGTGGTATATATATATATATATATATATATATATATATATATATATACAATGAATACTATTCAGCCATTAGAAACAATGAATTCATTAAATTCTTAGAGAAATGGATGGAGCTGGAGAACATCATACTAAGTGAGGTAACCCAGTCTAAAAAGAATACCCATGGTATGCAGTCACTGAAAAGTGGAAGTAGCCTAGATTCTTGGGACACCAAAGACACAATTCACATACCGAATGTTGTCTGACAAGAAGAAAGGAATGGACACTGGTGCTGGAAAGGATCAAAGCATCAGTGTAGGGGAATACCAGAACAGGGAAGTGGGAAGGGGTGGATGAGGGAGCAGGGAGAGGGAAAAGGGCATGTGAGACCTTAGGGGGGTGGGGAAACAAAAAAAGGGAAATGAAATGTAAATATAGACTATATCCAATAAAAAAGAATTTTCTTCTATGTAAATGGCATTTTACAGCTTTCTTTCACAAATGCATATGAAAATCCTATATCCTAATGAAATACAGTGTTTCCGAGTAAAGGCAATCACATAATAGTAAGAACTTTGTATGTACAGTTTGTAGTTATAATATATTGTACGAAATGTTCCTGTTTTGTACTAAATTAGTTGTTTAAACACATAGTGTTTTAAAACATACTAAACGTGTTAATTGTAGAAGAACAAACTTCTGGTTTTTAGACCTGAATGTAACATGAATGTAACACTACACACATTGTAGTGTGTTTGGTGTTGCATGTAGGTTTAAACACGTTTCTACTATGTAATCTGCATTGTACAGACTCGTCTGATAAATGCATATGAAAATCAAATGTAAGATTGAAATAGAGTGTTCCCGAGTAACGAAAAGCACATACTATTAAGAACTTTGTATGTGCAGTTAGTAGTCATAATATATTGTGCGAAATGTTCTTGTTTTCTGCTAAATTAGATGTTTAAACATATAGTGTTTTAAAACTTACTGAAGGTGTTAATTGTAGAAGAACAATCTTCTGGTCATTAGACCTAAATGTAACATGAATACATTCACATTGCAGTGTGTTTGGTGTTGCGTCTAGGTTTAAACACGTTTCTACTATGTAATCGGCATTGTGCAGCTTTCTCTGAAAAATGTATATGAAAATCAAATGTAATATTGAAATAGTGTTCCTGAGTAAAGATTATCACATAATAGTAAGAACTTTCTATGTGCAGTTAGTAGTTATCATACATTGTGCCAATTGCCTCGTTTGCTGCTAAATTTGCTGTTTAAACGCATAGTGTTTTAAAACTTACTGAACGTGTTAATTTTAATACAACAATCTCGTATTTAGACCTGAACGTAACATTAATGCATTCGATTTGCATTGTATTTGGCGGTACATCTAGGTTTAAAGAATTTTTTTCTATGTAAATGGTATTGTACAGCTTCCTTTCACAAAAGCATACTATTAGTTTCAGTGTGTCTGGTTTTATGTGGAGGTCCTTGATCCACTTGCAGTTGATCTTAATACAAAGAAATAAGTGTGGGTCAATACGCATTCTCCTGCATGTTGGCCTCCAGTTGAACAAGCACCATTTGTTGAAAGGCTATCTTTCTCCACTGGATGGTTGTAGCTTTTTTATCAAAGATCAAGTGACCATAACTCTGTGGGTTCCTTTCTGGGTCTTCAATTCTATTCCATGGATCTACTTGCCTGCCACTGTACCAATACCATGCAGTTGTTAACACAATTGCTCTGTAGTACTTCTTGAGTTCGGGGATATTGATTCCCCCAGAAGTCCTTTTATTGTTGAGAATATTTTTAGCTATCTTGGGTTTTTAGTTACTCCAGATAAATTTGAGAATTGCTTTTTCTATATCTATGAAGAATTGATTTGGGATTTTGATGGGGATTGCATTGAATCTGTAGATTGCTTTTGGCAAGATGGCCATTTTTACGATATTGATCTTGCCAATTCAAGAGCATGAAATATTTTTCCATCTGTGATTTTCTTCGATTACTTTCTTCAAGGACTTGAAGTTCCTGTCATACATATCTTTCACTTGTTTGGTTAGAGTCATGCCAAGATACTTTATATAGTTTGCGGCTAGTGGGAAGGGTATTATTTCTCTAATTCTTTCTCAGCCTGCTTGATCTTTGAGTGTAGGAAGGCTACTAATTTGCTTAAGATGATTTTATAACCAGCCACTTTGCTGAACTTGTTTACCAGCTGAAGGAGTTCTCTTGTGGAGTTTTTTTGGTCACTTAAGTATGCAATCTTATCATCTGCAAATAGTGATAGTTTTTCTTCTTCCTTTCCAATTTGTATCCCTTTGACTTCCTTATGTTGTCGAATTTTTCTTGCTAGAACTTCAGGTACTATATTGAAAAGGTATGGAGAGATTGGGCAGCCTTGTCTAGTCCTTGATTTTAGTGGGATTGCTTCCAGTTTCTCTCCATTTATTTTGATGTTGGCTACTGGTTTGCTGTAGATTGCTTTTACTATGTTTAGGTATGGGCCTTGAATTCCTGTTCTTTCCAAGACTTTTAGCATGAAAGGATGCTGAATTTTGTCAAATGCTTTTTCAGCATCTAATGAAGTGATCATATATCTTTTTTCTTTGAGTTTGTTTATGTAGTGGATTGGATTGATGGATTCCCATATATTGAACCATCCCTGCATCCCAGGGATGAAGCTTACTTGATCATGGTGGATGATTGTTTTGATGTGTTCTTGGATTCGGTTGGCAAGAATTTTATTTAGTATTTTTTGCATGGATATTCATAAGGGGAATTGTTTTGTAGTTCTCTTTCTTTGTTGTATCTTTGTGTGGTTTTGGTATCAGCATAATTGTGGCTTCATAGAATGAGTTGGGCAGTGTTCCTTCTGTTTCTATTTTGTAAAATAATTTGACGATTATTTGTGTTGGGTCTTCTTTGAAGTTCTGATCGAATTCTGCACTAAAACCATCTGGTCCCGTATTTTTTGGTTTGAAGACTTTCTATGACCCCTTCTATTTCTGTAGGGGTTATAGGATTGTTTAGCTGATCTAATTGATCATGATTTAATTTTGGTATTTGGTATCTGTCCCGGAAATTGTCCATTTCCTCCAGATTCTCTAGGTGTGTTGAGGAAAGGCTTTTGTATTTTTTTGAATTTCCTCAGTTTCTGTTGTTATATCTCCCTTTTCATTCTAATTTTGTTCATTTGGATACTGTCTCTGTGCCCGTATGTTAGTCTGACTAAAAGTTTATCTATCTTTTTAATTTTCACAAAGAACCAGCTTCTGGTTTTGTTGATTCTTTGTATGGTCCTCTTTTTCTACTTGATTGATTTCAGCCCTTAGATTGATGATTTCCTGTCTTCTACTCCTCCTGGGTGAATTAGCTTCTTTTTGTTCCAGGGTTTTCAAGTGTGCCGTTAAGCTGCTAGTGCATGCTCTCTCCAGTTTCTTTTTGGAAAAATTCACAGCTATGTGTTTTCCTCTTGGCACTGCTTTCATTGTATCCCATAGATTTGGGTCGGTTGTACCTTCATTTCATTGAATTCTAAAATGTCTTTGATTTCTTTCTTTATTTCTTCCTTAACCAAGTTGTCATTGAGTAGAGTATTGTTCAGTTTCCATGTGTATGCGGGCTTTCTGTTGTTTATCTTGCTATTAAAGACCACTTTTACTCCATACTGATCTGAAAGGAGGCATGGAATTAGTTCGAACTTTGTATTTTTTGAGGTCTGTCTTGTGACCAATTATATGATCAATTTTGGAGAAGGTACCATGAGGTGCTGGGAAAAAGGTATATTCTTTTGCTTTAGATGAAATGTTCTATATATATATATATATATATATATATATATATATATATATATATATTAAATCAAATTGGTCTAAAGCTTCAATAAGTTTCCCTGTGTCCCTGTTTAGTTTCTGTTTTCCCAATCAGTCCATTGAGGAGAGTGGAATATTGATTATTGCCTCATGTCATTTTTGATTTTTTTTATATTTGATAGGTTTTCTTCTTTTGGGTTTGATGACAAAAGGTTACTATCTTGCTTTTTCCATGGTGTAGTTTCCCTCCTTGTATTGGTGATTTCCCCCTATTATCCTTTGTAGGACTGGCTGGGTTTGTGGAAGGATATTGTGTAAATTTGGTTTTGTCATTGAATATCTTGGTTTCTCCCTCTATGGTGATTGAGTGTTTTGCTGGTTATAGTAGTTTTAGCTGGCATTTGTGTTCTCTTAGTGTCTACATTAGATCTGCCCAGGATTTTCTAGCTTTCTTGGTTTCTGTTGAGACATCTGATCTAATTCCTATAGGTCTTTCTTTATATGTTACTTGGCTATGAGCAAAAGCCTGGCAGGTTTCCACCCGAGCAATGTTAGTTTTGGATTAAATCTGTATACCTCAGCCCATCTGTTGGTTCTTTATGGTGACCTAGAGGCAAGATGAAAAATTCCCAAAAGATCTCAAATTTTATTAAATATCCTATGTAACTCTCAATTTTATCATGCACATTATAGATGAAAATCATCAGTTCTATCATCAAATGTCTCCATTTCCTTTTCAATTGAATTCAAATTATATTTGCATGACTATCATTGTATTTGACTCTTCTTTTTCAAAAAATTTTTAATTTTATAGATTATCTTATGTTATCCTCAATTTTATCAGACATGTTGGATGAAAATCTGCAATTTTAACAGAAAATGTCTCCACTTTGTTTTTCAATTGTATTCTAATTGTATTTCTATGCCTATCATTATATCTGAGTTTTTTCCAAAAAATCTTTAATGTTATGGATTACTTTATGATATCCAAATTTATCATACATATGTTATATGAAAATCTTCAGTTTTATACAAATATATAAATTTTTGTATAAAAATTTATATTTTTAAACAAAATTTTCCCCTTTAATTATATTCTAAATGTTTTTCTTTGCCTATCATTGTACTTGAGATTTTTTATAAAAATCTTCATCTTTATGAATTTTTAATTTATCATCAATTTTATCATAGATAATTTAGAGGAAAATCTTCATTTTTAAATAAAAATGCCTCTACTTCATTTTAAGATTATATTCTAATTGTATTTGTATGCCTACCATTGTATCTCTGAAAATTACCATCTAACATATGAATGAAAAAATAGAGGATTACTAGGGTAAGTGATAAAATTGAAGATTTATTTGGAAAAAACTCAGATACAATGATAGGTATAAAAATAAAATTCAAATATAAGTAAAATAGACATGGAGACATTTTTATATAAAGCTGAAGAATTCATCTAATATATGTATGATAAAATGAGGATAACAACATAATTTATAAATATGAATATTTTTTAAAAACAGATACAATGATAGGCATATAAATACAATCAGAATGTATGTCAAAGGAAATAGAGACATTTTCATAATGAACTGAAGATTTTCATCTAACTTATATATGACAAAATTGAGAATAACATAAGATAATGTATAAAATTGAAGATATTTTTTGGAAAAAACTCAGATACAATGAAAGGCATGCAAATACTATTCTCACATAATTGGAAAGAAGTGGAGACATTTTCTGATAAAACTAAGAATTTCTTATAATATATTTCTGAAAAAGTAAGGGAAATTCATAGGAAAAATTAAAAAATTGAAGCTATTTGTGGTAAGTTTCACAGATATAATGGTATGCATAAAAATACAATTGGAATGTAATTCAAAAAGGAGGTGGAGACATTTTTCTATATATCTGAAGATTTTCCTTTTACAAATGTGTGACAAAATTGAGGAAAACTTAGGTTAATTTATAAAATAAAATATTTTTTGTAAAAAATACATAGAATCAATATTAAACTTACAAATATTATTAGAAAACAAGTACAAAGGAAGACAAGGCATATTCGGATAAAACTGAAGATTTCCATCTAACATATAAAAAATAAAATTGAGGATTGCATAGGATAACTGATAATATTGACGATTTTCATATAAAAATCTCAGATACAATGATAGGCCTACAAATACAATTAGAATACAGTTGAAAATCGAATTGGAGACATATTTGTTTAAAACTAAAGATTTTCATCTAACATATGCATGATAAAATTGAGGATAACATAATTTTTAGAACTGAAGATTTTTTTGAAAAAAACTCAGATACAATGATAGGCATACAAATAAAATTAGAATACACTTGAAAAATAACTGGACACATTTTATCACAGAACTGAAGATTTTCATCTAACATATGTATTATAAAATTGAGGATTACATAGGATAACTGATAAAATTGAAAATTTTCGTGAAAAATCTCAGATACAATGATTGGCATACAAATATAATTATCACATAATTGAAAAGGTAAGTGAAGACATTTTCTATTAAAAATGAAGAGTTTGTATAACTTATTTCATATAAAATAAGGGAAATATATAGGAAAAAATTTAAATTTGAAGATATTTGTTGTAATTTTCACAGATACAATGATAAACTTACAAATACAAATAGAATGTCATTGAAAAAGGAAGTAGAGACATTTTCCTATAAAACTGAATATTTTCCTCTAACATATGTATGATAAAATTGAGGATAACGTAAGATAATTTATAAAATTGAAGATTTCTTTGCAAAAACACCACAGATGCAATGTTAAGCATATAAATACAATTAGAATACAATTGAAAAAGGAAGAGGGGATATTTTGTGATAAAACTGAAGACTTTCATCTAACATACATATAATAAATTTGAGGATTACATAGGGTAATTGAGAAAATTGAAGATTTATTCAGAAAATAACTCAGATACAATGATAGGCATACAATTACAATGAGAATACAAGTGAAAAGGAAGTCAAGTCATAGTCTGTTAATTCTGAAGATTTACATCCAACTTATGTATACTAAAATGGATAACAGAGAAAAATTGATAAAATTGAAGAATTTTGAAAAAAAAACTCAGATAAAATGAAAGGCATACAAATACACTTAGAAAATAAGTGAAAAAGGAATGTAGAGACATTTTCTGATAAAACTGAAGATTTTTGTATAACATATCTGATAAAATTATGGAAATTCATGTGAAAATGTTAAAATTTGAAGATTTTTGTGGTAATTTTCAAAGGATTTATTCAGAAAAAACTTGGATACAATGATAGGCATACAAATACAATTAGAATACAATTGAAAAATGAAGTCGAGTCATATTCTGTTAATTTTGAAGATTTACATCCAACTTATATATGATAAAATGGATGATAACAGAGGAAAATTGATAAAATTGAAGATTTTTGTGATGAAATCTCAAATACAGTGAAAGGCATACAAATACACTTACAAAATAAGTGAAAAGAAAATGGCCACATTTTTTCTGATAAAACTGAAGATTTTTGTATAACATTTCTGAGAAAATTATGGAAATTCATGTGAAAATGTTAAAATTTGAAGAATTTTTTTGGTAATTTTCACAGATACAAGGTAGGCATACAAATAACTAATATAGTTGAAAAAGTAAGTGGAGGTATTTTCTGATAAATCTGAAGAGTTTTACATAACATATATCTGATAAAATTATGGAAATTCATAGGAAACGGTAACATTTGAAGATTTTTGTGGTAATTTTCACAGGTACAATGATAGGCTTACAAACACAATTAGAATGTAATTGTAAAAGGAAATAGAGACATTTTCTGATAAAACTAAAGATTTTCTTCTAACATATGTATGTTAAAATTGAGGATAACATAAGATAATTTATAAATTTGAAGATATTTTGGAAAACAAAAACTCAGATACAAGGATAGGCATACAAATACAACTAGAGAATTATTGAAAAAGGACGAGGATTTTCATAAAGAACTGAAGATTTTCATCTAACTTATGTGTGCTAAAATTGAGGATTACAGAAGATAATTGATAAAACTGAAGATTTATTTGGAAAAAAGTCAGATGCAATAATCTGCATACAAATATAATTAGAATATAATTGAAAAGGGAAGTGGAGATATTTTCTGATAGAACTGAAGATTTTCATATAAAATATGCATGTTAAAATTGAGGATTACATAGGGTAACTGATAAAATTGAAGATTTTTGAAAAAAAAAGCTCAGATACATTGATAGGCATCCAATAGTAATTAGAATATAATTGAAAAAGGAATTAGAGATATTTTCTGGTAGAACTGAAGTTTTTTCTGATTTCTTTTTTTATTGGATATATTCTTTACTTACATTTCATTTCCCTTTTCCTGTTTCCCCGCTCCCGTAATGTCCCAATGCCCTTTTCCCTCCCCCTGTTTCTGCATCCACCTCTTACCAGTTCCCTGTTCTGGCATTCCCCTACACTGATGCACTGAGCCTTTCCAGAACCAGAGTCCACTCCTTCCTTCTTCTCAGACATCATTTGGTATGAGGATTGTGTCTTTGGTGTCTCAAGATTCTAGGATAATATCTACTTATAAGTGAATGCATAATATGGGTATTTTTTGAGACTGTGATAGATACCTCACTTAGTATGATGTTCTCCACCTCCCTCCATTTTTCTAAAAATTTTCATGAATTAATTGTTTTTAATGGCTGAAAAGTAATCCATTGTGCTTATATACCACATTTTTTGTATCTATTCCTCCCTTGAGTGAAATCTGGGTACTTTCCAGCTTCTGGCTATTATAAATAAGGCTGCTATGAACATAGTGGAGCATGTATCCTTATGACATGCTGGGTATTCTTCTGGGTATATGTGCAGGATTGGTATGGCAGGGTCCTCCAGAAGTATGGTACCCAGATTTGGAGGAATCGCCAGACTGATTTCCAGAGTGGCTGTAACAGCTTACAATCCCACCAGCAGTGGAGGAATGTTCCTCTTTCTCCACATCCTCGCCAACACCTGCAGTTTCCTAAGTTTTTAATCTTAGCCATTCTGACTGGTGTGAGGTGAAATCTCAGGGTTGTTTTGATTTGCATTTCCCTAATGACTAAATATTTCTTAAGGCGTTTCTCACCATCTGAATTTCTTCAGGTGGAAAGTCTTTGTTTAGCTCTGTACCCTGTTTTTGATATGGCTATTTGCTTCTCTGGGGTCAAACTTCTTGAGTTCTTTGTACACATTAGATATTAGCCCTCTGTCAGATGGAGGGTTGGCAAAGATCTCTTCCCAATTTTTAGGTTGCTGATTTGTCATTTTGACAGTGTCTTTTGCCATACAGAAACTTTGTAATTTTATGAGGTCCCATTTGTCTATTCTTGATCTTAGAGCATAAGCTATTGGTGTTCTATTCAGGAACTTTCCCCCTGAGCCAATGTCCTCAAGGGTCTTCCCCAGTATCTTTTCTAGTAGTTTCACTGTGTCTGGTTTTATGTGGAAGTCCTTGATCCACTGGGAGTTGAGCTTAGTACAAGGAGATAAGAGTGGATCAATTTTCATTCTTCTGCATGATGACCTGCAGGTGAGCCAGCACCATTTGTTGAAAAGGCTATCTTTTTCCACTGGATGTTTTCAGCTCCTTTGTCGAAGATCAATTGGCCATAGATGTGTGGGTTCAATTCTGGGTCTTCAATCCTATTCCATTGATCCACCTCCCTGTCACTGTACCAATATCCTGCAGTTTTTAACACTACTGCTCTGTAGTATACCTTGGGGTCCGGGATACTGATTACCCCAGAAGTTCTTTTACTGTTGATAATAGGTTTATCTATCCTGGATTTTTGTTATTCCAGATGAGTTTTAGTATTGCTCCTTCTAAGTCTATGAAGAACTGAGTTGGTATTTTGATGGGGATTGCATTGAATCTGTATTTTGCTTTTGGCAAGATTACCATTTTAACTATGTTAATCCTGCCAACCCACGAGCATGGAAGATTTTTCTATTTTCTGAGGTCTTCTTCAACGTCCTTCTTCACAGACCTGAAGTTCTTTTCATACAAAGCTTTCACTTGTTTGGTTAGAGTCACACCAAGATACTTGATATTGTTTGTGGCTATTTTGAAGAGTGTCATTTCCCTAATTTCTTTCTCAGCCTGCTTATCCTTTCAGTATAGCTTGTGTTGATTTTATAATCAGTTACTTTGCTGAAGTTGTTTATCAGCTGTAGGAGTTCTCTGGTGGATTTTTGGTGTCACTTAAGTATACTATCATATCATCTAATAGTGATAATTTGACTTCTTTCTTTCCAATTTGTATCCCTGTGACTTCCTTATGTTGTCAAATTGCTCTCACTAGAATTTCAAGTACTATATTGAAAAGATATGGAGAGAGAGGGCAGCCTTGTCTAGTCCCTGATTTTAGTAGGATTGCTTCAAGTTTCTCTCCATTTAGTTTGATGTTGGCTACTGGTTTGCTATAGATTGCTTTTACTATGTTTATATATGGGCCTTGAATTCCTTTTCTTTCCATGACTTTTAGCATAAAAGGATGCTGAATTTTTTTTAATGTTTTTCCACATCCAATGAGATGAGCATGTGTTTTTTTTTCAGGAGATTGTTTATGTAGTGGATTACACAGATGGATTTCCGTCTACTGAAACATCCCTGCATCCCTGGGATGAAACCGACTAGATCATAGTGAATTATTGTTTGATGTAATGTTGGATTTGGTTGTCAAGAACTTTATTGAGTTTTTTGCATTGATATTCATTAGGGAAATTGGGCTGAAGTTCTCTTAGTTGGATCTTTGTTTGGTTTTGGTATCAGCATAATTAAAGCATCTTAGAAGGAGTTGGCAGTGTTCCTTCTGCTTCTATTTTGTGGAATAGTTTGAAAAGAATTGGTATTAGGTCTTCTTTGAAGGTCTGATAGAATTCTGCACTAAAACCATCTGGTCCTGTCCTTTTTCTGGTTGGAAGACTTTCTATGAACCCTTCCATTTCTTTGGGGGTTATGGGACTGTTTAGATGAACTATTTGATCCTGATTTAACTTTGGTGTTTGGTAACGGTCTTGAAAATTGTCCATTTCCTCCAGATTCTCCAGTTGTGTTGAGCATAGACTTTTGTAGTAAGATCTGATGATTTTTTGAATTTCCTCAGTTTCTGCTGTTATATCTCCCTTTTTATTTCTAATTTTGTTAATTTGGATACTATCTCTGTGCCCAGTCGTTAGTCTGGCTAATAGTATATCTATTTTGTTTATTTTCTCAAAGAACCAGCTCCTGGTTTTTTTTTGGTTCTTTTTATGGTTTCTTTGTTTCTACTTGATTGATTTCAGCACTTAGTTTGATGTTTTCCTGTCTTCTACTCCTCCTGGGTGAATTAGCTTCTTTTTGGTCCCGAGTTTTCAGGTGTGTTAAATGTTTAAAATTGTTTAAAGTTGCTAGTATATGCTCTCTCCTATTTCTTTTTTTAGGCACTCAGGACTATGAGTTTTCCTCTTAGCACTGCTTTCATTGTGTCCCATAGATTTGGGTATGTTGTGCTTTCATTTTCATTGAATTCTAAAAAGTCTTTGATTTCTTTCTTTATTTCTTCCTTGAATAAGGCATCATTGAGTAGAATATTGTTCAGCGTCCATGTGTCTGTGGACTATCTGCTGTTTTTGTTGCTATTGAAGACCACTCTTATTCCATGTTGATCTGATAGGAGGCATGGAATTAGGTCGATATTCTTATATTTATTATTTATTGAGGACTGTCTTGTGACCAATTACATGGTCAATTTTAGAGAAGGTACCATGAGGTGCTGAGAAAAAGGTATATTCCTTTGCTTTAGGATGAAATGTTTATATATATATATAATCCAACTGGTCCAAAGCATGAATATGTCCCTATGTCATATTCCTATGTCACTGTTTAGTTTCTGCTTTCCTGATTGGTCTATTAAGTCCCTATGTCACTGTTTAGTTTCTGCTTTCCTGATTGGTCTATTAAGAATAGTGGAGTGTTTTTTGTCCCCCACAATTATTGTGTTAGGTGCAATGTGTGCTTTGAGCTTTAGTAAAGTTTCTTTTATGAATGAGGCTGCCCTTGCATTTGGAGCACAGATGTTTAGAATTGTGAGTTTTTCTTGGTGGATTTTTCCCTTGACAAGCAAGAAGTTACCTACTGTGTTTCTTTTGATGATCATAGGTTGAAATTCAATTTTATCTGATATTAGAATGGCCATTCCAGCTTGTTTCCTGAAACCATTTGCTTGTAAAATTCTCTTGCAGGCTTTTACTCTAATGTAGTGTTTGTCTTTGACCCTGAGGTGTGTTTCCTGTATGCAGCAAAATGTAGTGTCCTGTTTCTATATCCAATCTGTTAGTCTATGTCTTTTTATTGGGGAATTGAGCCCATTGATTTAAGAGATATTAAGGAATAGTGATTATTTCTTCCTGCAATTTTTTGATATTTTTTGTTTTCAAGTGTTTATCTTCTTTTGAGTTTGATGGAAGAAGGTTACTATCTTGCTTTTTCCAGGGTGTAGTTTCCCTCCTTGTATTGTAGTTTTCCTACTGTTATCCTTTGTAGGGCTGGGCTTGTATAAAGATATTGTGTAAATTTGGTTTTGTCATGGAATATTTTGATTTCTCCATCTATGTTGATTGAGAGTTTTGCTGGGTATAGCAGTCTTGGCTGACACTTGTGTTCTCTAAGAGTCTGCATGAAATCCACCCAGAATCTTCTATATTTCATGGTCTCTGGTGTGAAGTCTGGTGTGATTCTGATAGATCTTCCTTATATGTTACTTGGCCCTTTTCTCTTTCTGCCTTTAATATTCTTTGTTGAGTACACTTGGGGTTTTGTTTATTATGTGACGGGAGGTATTTCTGTTCTGGTCCAGTCTGTTTGGAGTTCTGTAGGCTTCTTATATATTCATGGGCATCTCTCTCTTAAAGTTAAAGAAGTTTCTTCCATAATTTTGTTGAAGATATTTGCTGGCCCTTTAAATTGTAAATCTTCACTCTCCTCTATCCCTATAATCCTTAGGTTTGGTCTTATAGTGTTCTGGATTTCCTGAATGCTTTGGGTAACAAGCCTTTTGCATTTTGCATTTTCTTTGACTGTGGAGTCAATGGTTCCTATGGTATCTTCAGCATCTCATATTCTTATTTCTATGCCTTGTATTCTGTTGTTGATATTTGCATCTACGGCCCCTGATTTCTTCCCAAGGTTTTCTATCTCCAATGTTGTCTCCCTTTGTGATTTCTTAGTTGTTTCTACCTCTGTGTTTAAATCCTGGATGGTTTTGCTCAGTTCCTTTATTTGTTTGTTTGTGTTTTCCTGCAATTCTTTAAGAGATTTTTGTGTTTCCTCTTTCATGCTTCATGCCTGTTGACTCAATTTCTCCTGCATTTCTTTAAGTGATTTCTTTGTTTCCTCTTTATTGGCTTCTGTCTGTTAACCCATATTCTCCTGGAATTCTTTAAGTGATCTTTGTGTTTACATTGTAAGGGCTTCTAACCTATTCATGTTACCCTGCATTTCTTTAAGAGTTTTGGTTATGTCTTTTTTCTGTTACTCTAGCATCATGACCAGTGCTTTTAAGTCTAAATCTTGTTTTTCTGGTGTGTTGGGGTATACAGGACTTGCTGTGTTTGGAGAATTGGGTTCAGATGCTGCCATATTGACCCAATTTCTGTTAGTAACGTTCCTACATTTGCATTTTGCCATTTGATTATCTCGGGAGTTAGTTGGTCTTGTTGTTACTGGTTGGTGTTTGAAGCTCCTGTGAGCCTGGGGTTTGGCGCTGCTGTCGCTGAGGTGTCTGTGCTCTCTAGGCAGAAACTGAAAGGTTTCCACCACTGGGCTCTGTATTATCTCCTCAGCTTTGCTGGGCCGGACTCAAGTCTCCTCCTGGTTTGTTGATGGGCATGTAACTGGCCTCACGTCTTCTCCTCCTGGTTTGCCTAAATGCCAGCTCTTAAGAAACAGTTCTTTATTTCCACTGATCTGGGCTCATCTGTTGGTTCTCTATGATGACCTGGGCTCATCTGTTAGTTCTCTATAGTGATCTGGAGGCAGAATGGAGACTGCCATTGAAAGTGGTGGGTGGTGCACAGGACAAACAGTCCCCAACCAAATTGGTGTATGGCCAGGTTTGCATACAGATGGCCTGCCAAGCTGCCCAGGCCCTGGCTACAGGCAAAAGCCTGGCAGTTTTCCACCCGAGAGATGTTAGTTTCAGATTATGTCTGCATACCTGGGCTCGTCTATTGGTTCTCTATGGTGACCTGGTTAGACTACCAGCTCCAAGATGGTGGCGAGTCTAGGGGCTATGTCTAACCATGGGATTTTCTACAGGGACTGGAGCTTCCCTGGCTGGACTGCTGGAACCTAGACAGTGGTGCACTCAGTCCACAGGGCTCCATCTGTTTGAACTGCTTCCACCAAGATAGTGGTGGATGGTGGGGCTCTGTCTAACTGCAGGTCACTCTGTAGATCAGGAGCTTCCCTGGTTGAACTGTGGGATCCAAGATGGGGGGATCTCAGTCCATGGGGCTCCGTCTATCTATGGGACTTCGTGTAGGTCAGAAGCTCCCCCAAGTGCCCAGGCAGCTGTAGAGCTACCAAGCTCCCTGGTGCAGAAGCCACCCAGGCAGAATCTGTCCTGGGAAACCCTTAACTTTGGTGCTCTTTGTGTACCTGGTTAGGCTACCAGCTCCAAGATGGTGTCAGTTCTCGGGGCTCTGTTTAACCACGGGATTCACTGCAGGACCAGAGCTTTCCTGGGAGGACCGCTGGAGCCTAGATGGTGGCACTCTCAGTCCACAGGGCTACATTTCTTAGCTGTCTGTGGTGTCCCGGAGGCAAGATGTTGGCCTCCACTGTAAGCCAGGCACTGACCCCTGAGCGAGTTGGTGCCCAAGTGGGTTGGTGTACAGATCAAAACTGAAGAGTTTCATCTAACATATGTATGATAAAATTGAGGATTACATATGATAAATGATAAAATTGAAGTTTTTTTTGAAAAATCTCATGTAGTAATAGGCATACAAATAGAATTATCACATAATTGAATATGAAGTTGAGACATTTTCTGACAATCTGAAGGTTTTGTATAATATATATCTGATAATATAAGGCAAAATCATATAAAAGTTTAAAAATTGAAGATTTTTGTGGTAGTTTTCACAGATACAGTTAGAATGTGATCATAAAATGAAGTGCAGACATTTTCTTTTAAAAGTGAAGATTTTCCTCTAACATATGTATGATAAAATTGAGGATAACATAAGAATTTAAAAATTGAAAACTTTTTTTGAAAAAAAAAACTGAGATGCAATGGTAGGCATACAAATATATTTAGAATATAATTGAAGTAGGAAGTGAAGACATTTTCATATAGAACTGAACATTTTCATATAACATACATATGATAAATTGAGGATATCATAAGATAATTTATAAAAATGAAGATTTTTTTAAAAACTCAGATACAATGATAGACATACAAATACAGTTAGAATACAATTGAAAAAAGGACATGGAGATATTTTCTGATAAAACTAAAGATTTTCATCTAACATGTATGATAAAATATAGGATTACTAGGGTGATTGATAAAATTGAAGATTTATTTGTACAAAACTCAGATACAATGACAGGCATAAAAACTGAAGATTTTCACCTAATATATGTATGATAAACATGAGGATAATGTAACATAATTAATAAAATTCAATATATTTTAAAAAATTCAGATTTTTTTACAATTATAGGCACATAAATACAATTGGAATGTAATTGAAAAAGGAAGTTGAGACATTTTTCATAAGAGCTGAAGATTTTCATCTAACATATGTATGATAAAATTGACAATAACATAAAATAATGTATAAAATTGAAGATTTTTATGAAAAAACTCAAATAGAATGATAGGTATACAAATATAATTAGAATTCAATTGAAAAAGGAAGTGGAGATATTTTATGATAGAACTGACGATTTTCATCTAAAATATCCATGGTTAAATGGAGGATGAAATAGGATATCTGATAAAGTTGAAGATTATTTTGGAAAAAATATCATACAAGGATTGACATACAAATAGAATTATCACATAATTGAAAAGGAAGTGTAGACTTTTTCTGAGAAAACTATAGAGTTTATATAACATATTTCTGAAAAAATAAGGGTAGTTCATAGAAAAATTATAAAAATTGAAGATTTTGGTGGTAATATTCACAGATACAATTGCATACATAAAAATGCAATAAGAAAGTAATTGAAAAAGGAAATGGAGACATTTTCATTTAAAACTGAAGATTTTCTTCTAACATATGTGTCATAAAATTGAAGATAACTTAAGATAATTTATAGAATTGAATTTTTTATGGCAAAAAACAGATACAATGATAAGCTTACAAATACTATTGGAATACAATTGAAAAAGGAAGGTAAGTCATTTTATCATAAAACTGAAGATTTTCAACAAATAATATGTGTGAAAAAGTTGAGGATTACATAGGATAACTAATAAAATGGAAGATTTTCTTAGAAAAATCTCAGATACAATGATAGGCATACAAATAAAATTAGAATATAATTGAAAAAGGAGGTGGAGAAATTTTTGTATAAAACTGAAGATTTTCATCTAACATATGTATGATAAAATTGAGGATAACATAAGAAAAAATGTAAAAGTGAAGATTTTTTGAAAATGAAAACTCAAATACAATGATAGGCATACAAATACAATTAGAATAAAATTGAAAGGAGGTAGAGACATTTTCAGATAGAACTGAAGATTTTCATCTAACATATGTATGATAAAATTGAAGATTACATAGGATAACTGATAAAATTGAGGATTTTCTTGGAAAAATCTCAGAAACAATGATAGACATACAAATACAATTATCATGTAATGGAAAAGTGAAGTGGAGAAATTTTCTGATAGAATTTAAGATTTCATATAACATATTTTTTATTAAATAGGGAAAATACATAGGAAAAATTTAAAAATTGAAGATTTTTGTGGTAATTTTCACAGATACAATGGAACGCATACAAATACAATTAGAATGTAATTGTAAAAAGAAGTGGAGACATTTTTCTATAAAACTTACTATTTTCCTCTAACATATGTATGATAAAATTGAAGATAAATTAACATAATTCATAAAATTGAAGATTTTTTTGAAAAAAAATCAGATACAATGATAAGCAGATTAATACAAAATACAATTGAAAAGGGAACTGGACACATTTTCTGCCAAAACTGAAAATTTCGTATAACATATTTCTGATAAAGTAAGGGATATTCATAGGAAAAATTTTAAAACTTGAAAACTTTTGTGGTAATTTTCATAGATACAATGGTAGTTATACAAATCCTATTAGAATGTAGTCAAAAAACGAAGTGGAGACATTTTTGTTTAAAATTGAAAAATTTCACCTACCATGTATATGATAAAATTGAGGATAACTTAAGATAATTTATAAAACTGAAGATTTTTTCTGAAAAAAAAAACTCAGATTCAATTATACACATCCAAATACAATTAGAATATAATTGAAAAAGGAAGTTGAGGTATTTTCTTGTAGAACTGAAGATTTGAATCTGACATATGTATGATATAATTGAGGATTTCATATGATCACTGATAAAATTGAAGATAATTTTGTAAATCTCAGATAAAATGATAGGCAAACAAATAGAATTACCACATAATTGAAAATAAAGGGGAGATATTTTCTGACAAAACTGAAGATTTCATACAACATATTTATTACAAAGTAAGGGAAATTCCTAGGAAAATTTTTAAAAATTGAAAATTTTGTGGTTATTTTCACAAATACAATGGTAGGCATCCAAGTACAATTGGAATGTAATCAAAAATGAAGAGCAGACATTTTTGTTTAAAATTGGAGATTTTCCTCTAACATATCTATGATAATATTGAGGATAATTTAACACAATTTACAAAATTGAAGATTTGAAAAAAACTCAGGTATAGCAATTAGGCATACAAATACATCTAGACTATAATTGAAGAAGGAAGTGGAGACATTTCATATAAGACTGAAGGTTTGTATATAACATACATATGATAAATTGAGGAAATCATAAGTAAATTTATATAACTAAAGATATTTTGGATTAAAAACTCAGATACAATGATAGGCATAGAAATCCAATTAGAATAAACTGAAAAATGAAGTAGAAATATTTTCTGATAAATCTGAAGATTTGTATCTAACATATGTATGATAAAATAAATGATCACTAGGGTAACTGATAAAATTGAAGTTTTATTTGGACATAACTCAGATGCAATGATAGGCATAAAAATACAATTAGAATATAATTAAAACGAACGTGGAGACATTTTCATATAAAACTGAAGATTTTCATCTAATATATGTATGATAATAGTGAGGACAACATAACATAATTTATAAAATTGAATATTTTTTTAAAAAAAACTCATATACAATGATAAGCATTTAAATACAATTAGAATGTAATTGAAAAAGGAAGTTAGATATTTTCGTAAAGAACTGAAAATTTTCATCTAACCTATGTATGATAAAATTGAGGATAACTTAAGATAATGTATAAAACTGAAAAAAATTGAAAAAACTCAAATAAAATGATAGCCAAACAAATATAATTAGAATTCAATTGATAAATGAAGTGGAGACATTTTACGATAGAACTGAATATTTTATCTAAAATATGCATTATAAAATTGAGGATTACCTAGGATTTCTGAGAAAATTGATTTTTTTTTGGAAAAAACTCAGATGCAATGATAGGCATACAAACAGAATTATCACATAAAAGAAAATGAAGTGGAGACATTTTCTTATAAAACTTAAGATTTTGTTTCACATATGTCTGATAAAATAAGGGAAATTCTTAGGAAAAGTTTAAAAATTGAAATTTTTTGGTAATTTTCACAGATACAATAGTATATATATACAAATATACTTACAAAGTAATTGAAAAAGGAAGTGGAGACATTTTCCTACAAAATTGCAGATTTTCCACTATCATATGTGTGATAAAATTGAGGAAAATTTAAGATAATTCATAAAATTGATTTTTAAAAAAAAAACTCAGATATAATGGTAAGCTTACAAATACTATTAGAATATATTTGAAAAAGGATGATGCACCATTTTCTCATAAAACTGAAGATTTTCATCAGACATATATATATATATATATAATAAAATTGAGGATTTCATAGGATAATAGATAAAATTGAAGAATTATTTGGAAAAAGACTCGCGTATAATGATAGGCATACAAATACATTTAGAATACACTTGAAAAAGGAAGTGGAGACATATACTGTTAATTCTGAAGATTTACATCTAACTTACATATGATAAAATGTATGATAACAGGAAAATTGATAAAATTCAAAATTGTGATAAAATCTCAGATACAATGAAAGGAAAACAAGTACAATTAGAATATCAGTGAAAAGTAAGTGGAGACATTTTCTGATAAAAGTGAAGATTTTTGTACAACATTTCTGATTTGGAATTTCATGTGAAAATGTTAAAATTTGAAGATTTTTGTGGTAATTTTCACAGATACAATGGTAGGCATACACATAAAATAATAATATAGTTGAAAAAGCAAGTGGAGATATTTTTGATAAATCTGAAGAATTTTGCATAACATATAGCTGATAAAATTATAGGAATTCATAGGAAAACTGCAAAATTTTAATGTTTTTGTGGTAATTTTCACAGATACAATGATAGGCTTACAAACACAATTAGAATGTGATGCAAAAAAGAAATAGAGATATTTGCTGGTAAAACTGAAGATTTTCATATAACAAATGTATGTTAAAACTGAAGAAAACATAAGATATGTTATAAAATTGAAGATATTTTGGAAAACAACAACTCAGATGCAATGATAGGCATACAAATACAAATAGAGTATTATTGAAAAAGGAAGAGGACACATTTTCGTAAAGAACTAAAGATTTTCATCTAAAATATATATGGTAAAATTGAGGATTACACAAGATTATTGATAAAATTGAAGATTTATTTGGGAAAACTCAGATACAATTATCAGCTTACAAATACATTTTGAATATAATTGAAAAAGGAAGTGGAGATATTTTCTAATAGAACTGAAGTTTTTCATCTAAAATGTCCATGATAAAATTGAGTATTACATAGGATAACTGATAAAATTTTAGATTTTTTTGAAAAAAAAGTCTGATGCAATGATAGGAATCCAAATATAATTACAATATAATTGAAGAGGGAAGTGTAGATATTTTCTGGTATATCTGAAAATTTTAATCCAAAATATGTATCATATAATTGAGGATTACATATGATAACTGATATAATTAAAGACTTTTTTTGGAAAAGAACTCAGATACAATGATAGGCATACAAATAGAATTATCACATAATTGAAAATGAATTGGAGACATTTTCTGAAAAAAACTGAAGATTTCATATAACATATTACTGAAAGAATAAAGGAAATTCATAGAAAACATTTTAAAATGGAAATTTTTGTGGTGATTTTCCCAGATACAATAATAGGTATAGAAAAACAATTAGAATGTAATCGAAAAATGAAGTGGAGTCATTTTCATTTAAAATGGAAGATTTTCCTCTAACATATGTTTGATAAAATTGATAATAACTTAAGATAATTTATAAAATTAAAGATGTTTTTGAAAAAAACTCAGATACAATAATAGGCACACAAAACATTTAGAATATAATTGAAGGAGGATGTGGAGACATTTTCATATAAAACTGAAGATTTTCATATAACACAGATATGATAAATTGAGGATATCATAAGGTAATTTATAAAATTAAAGATTTTTTGGAAAAAACTCAGATACAAAGAGAGGCAAAGAAATACAATTAGAATAAAATTGAAAATGTTGTGAATATATTTTCTGATAAAACTGGAGATTTTCCTCTAACATAATTTTTTTATAATTGAGGAAAGGGAAGAAAATTATTGAAATTGATTTATTGGGAAAATTTATCAGATACAATGGTAAGCATATGAAAACTATTAGAATTTTAAGAGAGACAGGAAATGGAGGCATTTTCTAATAGAAATGAAGGTTTTTTTATATTTCTGATAAATTAGGCAATTAGAAAAAATGTAAAATTTGAAGAATTTCTACAAAATTTTTAGAGAAATAATTGTAGGAATTATCACAAATAAGAATTTAATTGAAAATTGATGTGCAGTTATTTTCTGAGAGAATTGAGGATTTTCATATAACATATTTTAGTGAAAATTGAAGAAAGTTGTAAAATATTGACATTAAAGATATTTGGGAAAATTTATCACATACAAATGTGGATGAAAGAAAATTATTAGCATTTAATAGAGAAAGGAAGTGGAGGCATTTTCTAATAGAACTGAAGGTTTTTTAATATTTATGATAAACTGAGCAATAAGAAAAGAAAAATGTAAAATATGAAGATTTTCTTGAAAATCTCAGAGATATAATAATAGGCATACCAAAAATTATAATTTTCCTGACCAAGAAAAGGGAGACATTTTCTCATAGAACTGATGATTTTTGTATAACATATTTGGATAAAATTGGGGAAAGAGGAGGGAAAATATTGAAATTAAAGTTTTTTTGGAAATTTATCGGATACAATGGTATGCATATGAAAACTATTAGAATTTTAATTGAGAAATGAAGTGGAAGCATTTTCTAATAGAAGTGAAGGTTTTGAATATCTGTGGTAAGTTGAGGCAGGAAAGTAAGGTAAGTAGAAAGGAAAACTGTAACATATGAAAATTTTTTGGGGAAATATCTGAAAAATAATGCTTAGCATTCAAAAACAATTAGAATTTACTTTAAAAAGGAAGTGGAGACATTTTCTGATAGAACTGAAGATTATCGAATAACATTTTGTTTAAAATTGATGAAAGATTGGAAAAATAATGAAATTAAAGATTTTTAGGGAAAATTTATTAGATACAATGGTAGGGATATGAAAACTATTAGAATTTTAATTGAGAAAGGAACTAGACACATATTATAATAGAACTGAAAATTTTTATATAGATCCAATAAATTGAGCAATTAGATAGTAAAAATGTAAATTTGAAGATTTTTCTTGGAATATTTAGAGAGATAATGGTAGGCATACAAAAAAAGAATTTATTTAAAAAGGGAAGTGGACACATTTTCTTATGGAACTGAAGTTTTTCATATAACATTGTTTGCTTAAAATTGACAAAAGATAGGAAATATACTGATATTAAAGATTTTTGGGAAAATTTATCAGATACTCTGGTAGGCATATGAAAACTCTTAGAATTTTAATTGAGAAAGAAAGTGGAAAAATTTTTCTAATAGAACCTAATGTTTTTGTATGTTTATGATAAATTGAGCTGGTAGATAGGAATAATATAATATTTGAAGATTTCCTTAAAAATTTCAGAGATATAATTGTTGGCATATAAGTAATTAGAATTTAATTAAAAATTTATTTGGAGACATTTTAAGATAAAACTGAAGATTTTGTATAACATATTTTTGTTAAAATTGAGGAAAGGGAAGAAAAATATTGAAATTGAAGATTTTGGGGGATAATTTATCAGATTCTCTGGTAGGCATTTGAAAACTATTAGAATTTTAATTCAGAAAGGAAGTGGAGGCATTTTCTAAAAGAACTGAAGGTCTTTGTATATTTCCAATAAATTGAGGAAGTAGATAGGAAAAATGTAAAATTTAAAGATTTTCTTGTAAAATGTCAGAGAGATAACAATAGGCTTACAAAAATAGAATTTAATTAAAGAAGGAAGTGGGGAAATTTTCTGATAGAACTGGTGATTTTAGTATAACATGTTTTGGTTAATATTGAGGAAAGACAGGAATAATATTGAAATTAAAGATTTTTTCAGAAAATTTACCAGATATTCTGGTAATTATATGAAAACTGTTAGAATTTTAATTGAGAAAGGAAGTGGATGCTTTTTCTTATAGAACTGAAGTTTTTAGTATATTTTCTATAACTTAAGCAATTAGATGGAAAATGTAAATTTTGACGATTTTGTTAGAAAATTTCAGAGATATAATGGTTGATCTACAAATAAATTAGAATTTAATTAAAAAGGAAGTGGAGATATTTTCTAAAATAAGTGAAGTTTTTCGTATAACATATTTTCATTAAAATTGAGGACAGTAAAAATATTTAAATTTATTTATTGGGAAAATTTATCAGATACAATTGTATGGATAAAAATTATTAGAATTTTAGTAGAGAAAGGAATTGGAGTCATTTTCTAATAGAACTGAATGCATTTGTATATTTCTGATAAATTGAGCAAGTAGATAGGAAAAATGTAAAATATGAAGAATTTCTAGGAACATTTCAGAGAATTAATAGTAGGTATTCCAAAAAATAAGAATTTAAATGAAAATTGAAGTACAAACATATACAGATAGAAATGAAGATTTTTGTATGACATATTTTAGTTAAATTTGAAGAAAGACAGGTAAAAATTTTAAATTAAAGACATTTTAGGAAAATTTATCAGACACAATTGTGGGCATATGAAAACTATTAGAATTTTAATTGAGAAAAGTAGTGGAGGAATTCTCTAATAGATCTGGAGGTTTTTGAATATGGATGATAAATTGAGCAATTAGAAAGAAAAATGTAAATTATGTAGAGTTTTTTTGAAATTTTCAGAGATATAATAGTAGGCCCACCCAAAAAAAAATAGAATTTTACTGAAAAAGAAAAGGGAGACTTTTTCTCATAGAACTGATGATTTTTGTATAACATATTATGGATCAAATTGAGGAAAGAGGAAAAGTATAGAAATTAAAGTTTTTTTGGGAAATTTATCCGATACATTGGTATGCATATGAAAACTATTAGAATTTTAATTGAGAAAGAAGTGAAGCATTTTCTAAGATTTTTAGCAAAAAACTCATGAACATATCAATAATCTTACAAATACTATTAGAATACAATTGAAAAAGGAAGATGAGACATTTTCTGATAAAACTGAAAGTTTTTATATGACATACGTATCATAAAATTGAGGATTACATGGGATAACTTAAAATTGAAGATTTTCTTAGAAAAATCTCAGATAGGCATACAAATAGAGTAGAATTGAAAATGGAACTAAAGATATTTTTGTATAATACTGAAGATTTTCATCAAACATAGGTATGAAAAAAATTGAGGCTATCATAAGATAATTTTTAAAACTGAAGATTTATTTGGAAAAAAACTCAGAAACAATGATCCGAATACAAATACAATCAGAATAAAATTGAAAAGGGAAAGAGAGATATTTGCTAATAGAACTGAAGATTTTCATCTAAAATATGCATGATAAAAATTTTTATTACATAGGATAACTGGTAAAATTGAAGATTTTTTTTGAAAAAAATCTCAGATACAATGATAAGCATCCAAATGTAATTAGAATATACTTGAAAATGGAAATGGAGATATTTTCTGGTAGAACTGAAGATTTTAATCTAATATATATATATATATATATATATATATATATATATGTATGTATATATATATATAATGAGGATTACACATGATAACTGATAAAAATGCAGAATTTTTTAGAAAAAACTCAGATACAATGATAGGCATACAAATAGAATTATCACATAATTGAAAATGAAGTGGAAACATTTTCTGACAAAACTGAAGATTTCTTTTTTTTTATTGTCCTGTCTGCTTTTGATGGTTGTTTTTTTTAAACTGTTTAACTTGATATAACCCACAATGATGTAGGAAGAGATTCTTAACTGAGATTTTATCTATATTAGGTTCCCCTATGGCTATGTATGTGAAGACTGTTTTTATTATTTATTAATGTGGTAAATCCACAATACACTCACTTTGTGTGGCATCATTTTATATATTGGTAATCGATCTATATAACTTTGTTGCATATATAATGACCTTTAAAGGATAGAATATCCAATTTATATACTGGGCTAAAATATTACAGTTATATGAATTAAGTTATAGTGTTATGCACACTGATAAGAAATCATATTGCGAAAGCTCTCATGCTGGGTGTGACATAGTATATCTTGAGATAAATGTATAAAGCACAGATTTTTAAAAACTTAGCTTTTAGCACTAGGTTGGAAATTGAATGATGATCTTACATGCTTTCATATTTCAAATCTTTTGATTTACTAATTGTTCCTATAGTATTCAGAGCTTCTGGGCTCAGTGATTCGATTTCATGTGTATTCTTTTGTGATTGGGTTAGCTCACTTAGGATTATATTTTCCAGATCCAACCATTTGCCTACAAATTGCATGAATTCATTATTTTTAATTGCTGAGTAGTATTCAATAGTATAAATATACCACATTTTCTGAATCCATTCCTCTTTTGATGGACATCTGGGCTCCTTCCAACTTCTAGCTATTATAAATAAGGCTGCTATGAACATAGTGAAGCATGTGTCTTTATTGCATGCAGGGGAATTCTCTGGGTATATGTCCAGGAGTTGTATGACAGGGTCCTCTGGAAGTGTCATGCCCAATTTTCTGAGGAACCGCCAGGCTGATTTCCAGAGTGATTGTACCATCTTGCAATCCCACCAACAGTGAAGGGGTGTTCCTTTTTCTCCACATCCTGTCGAGCACCTGTTTTCCCTTGAGTTTTTAATCTTAGCCATTCTGACTGTTGTGAGGTGAAATCTCAGGGTTGTTTTGATTTGCATTTCTCTGATGACTAATGATGTTGGACATCTCTTAAGGTGCTTTTCAGCCATCTGAATTTCTTTTGGTGAAAATTCTTTATTTACCTCTGTACCCCATTTTTTGATAGTGTTATTTGGATCTTCGGGGTCTAACTTCTTGAGTTCTTTGTATATATTGGATAATGGCCCTCTGTCGGATGTGGGATTGGGGAAGATCTTTTCCCAATTTGTTGGTTGATATTTTGTCCTTCTGACAGTGTCCTTTGCCTTACAGAAACTTTGTAATTTTATGAGGTCCCATTTGTCAATTCTTGATCTTAGAGCATAAGCTATTGGTGTTCTGTGCAGGAAATTTCCCCCTGTGCCCATGTCCTCCAGGGTCTTACCAGTTTCTTTTCTATTAGTTTCAGTGTGTCTGGTTTTATGTGGAGGTACTTGATCCAATTGGAGTTGATCTTAGTACAAGGAGATAAGTGTGGGTCAATTCGCATTCTTCTGCATGTTGACCTCCTGTTGAACTCGTACCATTTGTTAAAAAGGCTATCTTTTTTCCACTGGATGGTTATAGCTCCTTTATCAAAGATCAAGTGACCATATTTCTGGGCCATTTCTGGGTCATCAATTCTATTCCATTGATCTACTTGCCTATCGCTGTACCAATACCATGCAGTTTTTGACACAATTGCTCTGTAGTACTGCTTGAGGTCAGGGATATTGATTCTCCCAGAAGTCCTTTTATTATTTAGAATAATTTTAGCTATCCTGTGTTTGTTGTTACTCCAAATGAATTTGAGAATTGCTCGTTCTATATCCATGAAGAATTGATTTGTGGTTTTGATGGGGATTGCATTGAATCTGTAGATTGCTTTTGGCAAGATGGACATGTTTACAATATTGATCCTGCCAATCCAAGAGCATGAAGTATTTTTCCATCTTCTGAAGTCTTTGATTTCTTTCTTCAAGGACTTGACAGAAGGACAAAACGGCAACCAACAAAGTGGGAAAAGATCTTCTCCATTTAATTTTTTCCATTACATTCTAATTGTATCTATATGCCTATGATGGTATGTGACTTTTTAAAATAGATATCAAATTTTATAAATTATGTTATGTTATCCTAATTTTTAGCATACATACATTAGATGAAAATCTTCAGTTTTATATGAAAATGTCTTCATGCTTGTTTTAGTTATATTCTATTTTTATTTTTATGCCAATCATTGTATCAGAGTTTTGTACAAATAAATCTTCAATTTTATCAATTACCTTAGTAATACTCTATTTTATCAAACATATTTTAGATGAAAATAACTTTTATCTGAAAATGTCTCTACTTCGTTTTTCAATTGTATTCTATTGGTATTTCTATGCCTAACATTCTTTCTGATTCTTTTTCCAAAAAATCTTTAATTTCGTAAATTAACTTGTGATATCCTCAATATTTCATATGTGTTATATAAAAATCTTCAGTTTTATTGAAAAGTTCTCCACTTCCTCATTCAATTATATTCTAAATGTATTTGTATGCCTATCATTGCATCTGAGTTTTTTTCAAAATAATCTTCAATTTTATATATTATCTTTAGTTATCCTCAATTTTATCATGCATATATTAGAGTAAAATCTTAAATTTTAATTGAAAATTTCTCCACTTACTTTCTTTCTCAATTACATTCTAATTGTATTTGTATGCCTACCATTGTATCAGTGAAAATTACCACAAAATCTTCAATTTATAAACTTTTCTTCTGATATTCTCTTACTTTATCAGAAATATGTTATATGAAATCTTCAGTTCTCTCAGAAAATGTCTCCATTTCATTTTCAATTATGACATAATACTATTTGTATGCCTATCACTGTAACTGAGCGTTTTCAAAAGGAATCTTTAATTTTAACAATTACCCTAATAATCCTTTATTTTATCATACATATATTAGATGACAATCTTCATTTTTATCAGAAAATGTCTCCACTTCTTATTTCTGTTGTATTCTCGTTGTATTTCTATGCCTATCACTGTATCTGAGTGATTTTCCCCAAAAAAATCTTATAATTTTATAAATTACTTGATGGTATCCTCATTTTATCATATGTATTTTGTATGAAAATCTTCAGTTTTATATGTAAATGTCTCTACTTCACCCTCCAATTATATTCTAAATGTATTTGTATGCCTATCAGTATATATGAGTTTTTTCCAAAAAATCTTAAATTTTATAAATTAGCTTATGTTGTTCTCAATTGTATCATACACATTTTAGAGGAAAAGCTTCAATTTTAAATAAAAATATCTCCACATCTTTTTTAGATTACATACTAAGTGTAATTGTATGCCTACCATTTCATCTGTGAACATTTCGACAAGTTTTCAATTTTTAAATTTTTCCTATGAATTTCCCTTACTTTACCAGTAATATGTTATAAGAAAACTTTAGTTTTGTCAGAAAATGTCTCCACTTCATTTTCAATTATGAGAAAATTCTATTTGTATGCCTATGATTTTATCTGAGTTCTTTCCAAAAAAGTCTTCAATTTTATCAGTTCTCATATATAATCCTCAATTTTATGATACATATGTTAGATTAAAATCTTCAGTTCTACCAGAAAATATCTCCACATTCCTTTTCAATTATCTGATAATTCTATTTGTATGCCTATCATTGTATCTGAGTTTTTTTTTAAAAAAAAATCTAAAATTTTATTAGTTATTCTATGTAATCCTCAATTTATCATGCATATTTGAGATAAAAATCTTCAGTTCTTTTTTTTTTTTTTGGTTTCTCGAGAAAGGGTTTCTCTGTGTAGTCCTGCCTGTCCTGGAACTCACTCTGTAGAAGAGGCTGGCCTCAAACTCAGAAATCCCCCTGCCTCTGCCTCCCAAGTGCTGGGATTACAGGCGTGCACCACCATCCTCAGCTAAATCTTCAGTTCTTATCATAAAATATATCCAAATTTCTTTTGCAATTGTATTCTAATTGTATTTGTATGCACAATATTTTATCTGAGTATTTTTCCAAATAAATCTTCAATTTTATCAATTATCTTATGTAATCCTCAATTTTATCATACATATGTTAGATAACAATCTTCAGTTATTTACAAAAATGTGTCCTCTTCTTTTTCAATAATACTCTAACTGTATTTGTATTCCTACCATGTATCTGAGTTTTTGTTTTCAAAAATGTCTTCAGTTTTTAAAATTATCTTACGTTATCCTCACTTTAAACATACATGCTAGATGAAAATCTTCAGTTTTATCAGAAAATGTCTTCATTTATTTTTCACTTATTTATAGTTATATTTGTATGCTTTTCATTGTATCTGAGATGTTATCATAAAAATCTTCATTTTTGTAAATTATCCTATGTTATCATCCATTTTATCATCCATCAGTTAGATGTAATGCTTCAGAATTAACAGAATATGTCTCCACATCCTTTCTCACTTGTATTCTAATTGTATTTGTATGCCTATCATTTTATCCAAGTTTTTTCTCAATATATCTTCAATTTTATCAATTATCTTATGTAATTCTCTAATTCATCATACATATGTTAGATATAATTCTTCACTTTTATTAGAAAATGTCTCCTCTTCCCTTTTCAAATGTATTATAATTGTATTTGTATGCTTATCATTGCATGAATTTTTTTTCAAATAATCTTCAATTCCATATATTACCTTTAGTTATCCTCAATTTTATCAAACATATGTTAGAGGAAAATCTTATTTTACAGGAAAATGTCTCCACTTCAATTTTCAATTACATTCTAATTGTATTTGTATGTGTACCATTGTATCTGTGAAAATTACCACAAAAATCTTCAATTTTTAATTTTACCGATGAATTTCCTTTATTTTATATGAAATATGATATAAGAAATCATCAGATTTATCAAAAAATATCTCCACTTCCTTTTACATTTATGTGATAATTTTATTTGTATGCCTATCATTGTATCAGAGATTTTTCAAAGAAAATCTATTTTATCAGTTATCCTATGTAATCCTCAATTTTATCATACATATGTTACATGAAAATCTTCAGTTTCTTCACAAAATATATCTAGTTCTTTTTCAATTGTTTTCTAATTGTATTTGTATGCCTATCATTGTATCTTAGTTTTCTTGTTCAAAAATATCTTCAGATTTAAAGATTTTTCTTATGTTATTCTCAATATTATCATATGTATGTTACTTGAAAATCGTTATTTTGTACAAAAATGTCTCCAACTCCTTTTTCAATTATATTCTAATTGTATTTGTATACCTTTCATTGTATCTGAGATTTTTCTAGAGAATATCATCAATTTAATCAATTATCCTATGTAATCCTCAATTTTATCGTACATATGGTAAATGAAAATCTTCAGTTTTATGAGAAAATATCTAATCTTTTTCAACAGAATTCTAATAATATTTGTAATCTTATCAATGTATCTTAGTATATTGCATAAAAATCATCAATTTCATAAATTATCCTAAGTTTTCTTCAATTTTATCACACATATATTAGAGGAAAATCTTCAGTTTTATTGGAATTTAGCTACAGTTCCTTTTTCAATTACATTCTAATTGTATTGGTATGCTTACCATTGTATCTGTGAAAATTACAACAAAAATCTTCAATTTTTAAAAATTTCCTATGAATTTCCCTTACTTTATCAGAAATATGTTAGACGAAAATGTCTCCACTTCTGTTTCAATTATCTGATAATTCTATTTATATGCCTATGACTGTATGTGAGATTTTTCCAAAAATATCTTCAATTTTATCAGATATCCTATGTAACCCTCAATTTTATCATGCTTATTTTTGATGAAAATCTTCAGTTCTAACATAAAATGTCTCCACTTCCATTTTCATTTGAATTCTAATTATATTTGTATGGCTATCATTGTATTTGAGTTTGTTTTCTAAAAAAATCTCAATTTTATACATTATCTTATGTTATACTCAATTTTGTCTTACATATGTTAGATGAAAATCTTCATTACTTGACAAAAATGTTTCCATTTCCCTGTTCAATTACATTTCTATTGTATTTATATGCATACCAATGTAATTGATGATTTTTATATAATATTTAATTTTATAAATTATGTTATGTTATCCTCATTTTTATCATACATATATTTGATTAAAATATTCAGTTTTATTTGAAAATGTCTCCATGTGTCTATTAGTTACAATCTAATTGTATTTTATGCCTATCATTGTATCCGAGATTTTTTCTGAATATGTCTTTAATTATATTATCATATGTAATCCTCAATTTTATCACACATGTTAGATAAAAATCTTCAGTTTTATCAGAAAATGTATCCTTTCCTTTTTCAATTGTATTCAAATTGTATTTGTATGTTTATCATTGCATTTGAATTTTTTTCAAAATATCTTCAATTTTATACATTACCTTAAATTATCCCCAATTTTATCATACAAATGTTAGAGGCAAATTTCACGTTTATAGAAAAAAGTTTCTACTTCTTTTTTGCACTTACATTCTAATTGTATTTGTATGCATACAATTGTATCTGTGAAATTTACCACAATAATCTTCAATTTTTAAATTTTTCCTATGAATTTCCCTTATTTTATATGAAATATGTTACATGAAATCTTCAGTTTTATAAGAAAATGTCTCCCCTTCCTTTTCCAGTAATGTGATAATAGCCTTTTTATGCCTATAATTTTACCTGAGATATTTTCAAGAAAATCTTCAATTTTATCAGTTATCCTATGTAATCCTCAATTTTATTATACATATGTTAGATGAAAATCTTTAGATCTATCAGAAAAGGTGTCGGGGTCATTTTTCAATTGTATTTTGATTGTATTTGTATGCCTCTCATTGTATCTGAGTTTCCTTTTTCAAAAAAATATTCAGATTTAAAAATTATGTTATCCTCAATTTATCATACTTCTGTTAGATGAAAATCTTCAGTTTCATACAAAAAAGTCTCCTCTCCACCTACTTTTCAATTATATTCTAATTGTATTCATATGCCTATCACTATATCTGAGATTTTTCCAAATCAAATCTTCAATTTTATGATATATCCTATGTAATCTTCAATGTTATCGTGCATGTTTTAGATAAAAAATATTCAGTTATCATAAAATGCCTCCACTTCCTTTTTTAATCGAATTCTAATTATATTTTATGGCTATCATTGTATTTGTGTTTTCTTCAAAAAATCATCAATTTTATACATTATCTTATGTTATCCTAAATTTTATCATATATATGTTAGATGAAAATCTTTAGTTCTTTATGAATATGTCACCAGCTTGGTCTAGACAGTGAGTTCCAGAACAGCCAGGGCTCCACAGAGAAACCCTGTCTCAATATTACCAAAAAAAAAAAAAACACCAAAAACTCAAATGTCTCCACTTCCACTTTCCATTACATTCTAATTGTATTTGTATGCAGATAATTTTATCTGAGTATTTTTCCAAATATTGAATTATAGCAATTATCTTATGTAATCCTCAATTTTATCATATATATGTTAGATGAAAATCTTCAGTTCCTTACAAAATTGTGTCTGCTTCCTTTCAATAATACTCTAGTTGTATTTGTATGCCTATCCTTGTATCTGAGTTTTTGTTTTCCAAAAGATCCTAAATTTTATAAATTATCTTATGTAATCTTCGATTTTAACATACATACGTTAAGTGAAAATCTTCACTTTTGTCAGAAAATATCTCTATTCCTTAGTTCAATTACATTCTAATTGTTTTTGTAAGTCTATCTTTGTATCTGTGAAAATTACCTCAACAATCTTCAAAATTTTTGTTTTTGTATGAATTTCCATAATTTTATCAGATATATGTTATGCAAAATTCTTCAGATTTATTAGAAAATATCTCCATATCTTTTTCAATTATTGTATTTGGATTCCTATTATTGTATATGAGATTTTCAAAGAAAATCATCAATTTTATCAGTTATTCTTTGTAATCCTCAATTTTATCATACATATGTTTGATGAAAATCTTCAGTTTTATCACAAAATGTGTCCAGTTACTTTTCAATTGTATATTAATGGTATTTGTATACCTATCATTTTATCTGAGTTTTCTTTTTCAAAAATATCTTCAGATTTAAAAATTATCTTATATTATCCTCAAATTTATCATAAATATATTAGATGAAAATATTCAGTTTTATACAAAAGGTCTCCACTTCCCTTTTCAATAATATTCCAATTGTATTTGTAAGCCTATCATTGTATCTCAATTTTTTCTAGAGAATATCTTCAATTTAATCAGTTATCCTATGTAATCCTCAATTATATCATCCATATGTTAAATGAAAATCTTGTTTTATGAGAAAATGTCTCGTCTTCAATTTTCAATGGAATTCTAATAGTATTTGTAAGCTTATCATTGTTTCTGAGTATTTGCAAAAAACATCAATTTTATAAATTATCCTAGGTTTTCCTCAATTTTATCAAACATATGTTGGAGGAAAATATTCAGTTTTATAGGAAAATGGATCCACTTCCTTTTTCAATTATGTTCTAACTGTATTTGTATGCTTACAATTGTATTTGTGAAAATTACCACCAAAAATTCAATTTTTAAATTTTACCTATGAATTTTCCTTACATTATCAGAAATATATTATAGAAAATCTTAGTTTTATCAGAAAATGTCTCCACTTCCTTTTCAATCATCTGATAATCCTATTTGTATGCCTATAATTCTATGTGAGATTTTTTTTAAAAAGTTTCAATTTTATTAGATATCCAATGTAATCCTCATTTTTATCATGCAGATTATAGATGAAAATCTTCAATTCTATCATAAAATGTCTTCACTTCCTTTTACAATAGAATTCCAATTATATTTATATGGCAATCATTGTATTTGAGTTTTCTTCAAAAAATCTTCAATTTTATACATTTTCTTATGTTATCCTCAATTTTATAATATATATGATGGTTGAAATTATTGCTTTTTGAAAATATCTCCATTTCCCTATTCAGTTACATTCTAATTGTATTTACATGCCAATGAATCTATATGTGTTTTTTAAAAATAATATTCAATTTTATAAATTATTTTATATTATCCTCATTTTTATCATACATATATTAGATAAAAATCCTCACTTTTATATGAACATGTCTCCACATCTCTTTTATTTATATTCTAATTGTATTTTTATGCCTATCATTTTATCTGAGTTTTGTCCAAATAAATATTCAATTTTATCAATTACCCTAGTAATCCTTTAATTTATCATACATATGGGGAAAATCTTCAGTTTTATCAGAAAACGTCTCCACTTTCTTTTTCAGGTGTATTCTAATTGTATTTCTATGTCTATCATTGTTTCTGTGTGTTTTTCCAAAAAGTCTAATTTTATAAATTGCCTTATAATATCCTCATTTTATCATACATGTTATATGACAATTTTCAGTTATATGTGAAAAATGTTCCCACTTCCTCCTTCAATTATGTATTTGTATTCCTGTCATGTATCTGAGTATTTTTTCAAAAAATCTTCCATTTTCCACATAATCTTAAGTTATCCCTAATTTTATCATAGATATTTTAGAGGAAAATCTTCAATTTTGAATAATAGTGTCTCCACTTCATTTTTCGATTACATTCTAATTGTTCTTGTATACCTACCTTTGTATCTGTGAAAATTACAACAAAAAAATTCAAATTTACTCCTCCACTGCTGGTGGGACTGCAAGCTGGTATAATCAATCTGGAAATCAGTCTGGCGTTTCTTCAGAAAACCGGACACAATACTTCTGGAGGACCCAGCCATACCACTCCTGGGCATATACCCAGAAGATTCCCCAGCATGCAATAAGGATATATGCTCCACTATATTCATACCAGCATTATTTATGATATCCAGAAGTTGGAAAGAACCGAGATGTCCCTCAAGAGAAGAATGGATACAAAAAAATGTAGTATATATGCACAATGGAGTACTATTCAGCCATTAGAAACAATGAATTCATGAAATTCATAGAGAAATGGATGGAGCTGGAGAACATCATACTAAGTGAGGTAACCCAGACTCAAAAGAAAACCCATGGTATGCACTCACTGATAAGTGGATATTAGCCTAGAATCTTGGGACACCAAAGACAAAATTCACATACCAAATGATGTCTGACAAGAAGGAAGGAGGGGACCCTGGTTCTGGATAGGCTCAAAGCATCAGTGTAGGGGAATACCAGAACATGGATGTGGGAAAGGGTGGATGGGGGAACATGGGGAGGGAAAGTGCATGTGGGACCTTTGGAGGCAGGGAACAATGACCTTCATTCAAATACAATTCAAATATAATTGAAAGATGTGTGGAGATATTTTCTGATAGAACTGAAGCTTTTCATATAAAATATGCATGATAAAAGTGAGGATTACATCAGATAACTGATAAAATTTTATATTTTTTGAACAAAAAACCTCAGATACAATGATAGGCATCCATATATAAATAGACTATAATTGAAAAAGGAAGTGGAGATGTTTTCTGATAGAACTGAATATTTTATTATAACATATGCTTCATAAAATTGAGGATTATATATGATAACTGATAAAATAAAGATGATTTTGGATAAAAAAACTCAGATACAATTATAGGTATACAAATAGTATTATCACATATTTGAAAATGAAGTGGAGATATTTTCTGACAAAACTGAAGATTTGATATATCATGTTACTGATAAAGTAATGGACATTCATAGGAAAAATTTAAAAATTTAAAATTTTTGTGGGTATTTTCACAGATACAATGGAAGGCATAAAAATACAATAAGAATGTAGTCGAAAAATGAAGTGGAGACATTTTTATTTAAAATTGAGGACTTCCCTCCAAGAAATCTATTAAAAATGAGTATAACATAAGATAATATATAAAATTGAAGATATTTTCTTAAAAAACACAAATACAATGATAACCTTACAAATATAATTAGAATTCAATTGAAAAAGGAAGTGAAGACATTTAGGCATACAAAAAGAATTGTCAGATAATTGAAAAGGAAGTAGAGACATTTTCTAATAAAACTAATGATTTTGTATATCATATTTCTGATAAAGTAAGGAAAATTCATAGCAAAACTTTAAAATTGAAGATTTTTGTGGTAATTTTCATAGATACAATGGTACTCATACAAATAAAATTAGAATGTAATTGAAAACGGAGTGGAGACATTTTCCTATGAATCTGAAGATTTTCCTTAAGTATATGTATAATAACATTGATAACAAGGTATTTTATGAAATTGAAGATTTTTGAAAAAAGAAAAACTCAGATGCAGTGACCAGCATAGAAATAGGGTTAGAGTACAATTGAAACAGGAAGAGGAGACATTTTCTGATAAAATTGAAGATTTTTATCTAACATATGTATGATAAAATTGAGAATTACATAGTATAATTTATAAAATTGAAGATGTATTCAGAAAAAACTCGGAGACAATGATAGGCATACAAATACAATTAGAATACAATTGAAAAAGGAGATGGAGATATATTCTGTTAATTCTGAAGTTTACATCGAACTTATATATGATAAAATGGATGATAACATAGGAAAATTGATAAAATTGAAGATTTTTTGTGATAAAATCTCAGATAAAATGAAAGGCATACAAGTACAACAATAAATAAGTGGAAAAGAAAGTGGAGACATTTTCTGATAAAACTGAAGATTTTTGTATAACATTTCTGATCAAATTGTGGAAATTCATGTGAAAGTGTTAAAATTTGAAGATTTTTTGTTGTAATTTGTACAGATACAATGGTAGGCATACATATAAATAAAATAATATAGTTGGAAAAGGAATTGGAGGTATTTTCTGATACATCTGAGGGATTTTGCATAACATATATCTAATCAAATGAAGGAAATTCATAGGAAAACTGTAAAATTTGAAGATTTTTCTGCTGATTTTCACAGATACAATAGTAGGCATAAAAGTAAATAATAATATAGTTGAAAAAGGAAGTGGAGATACTTTCTGATAAATGTGAAGAATTTTGCATAATAAATATCTTATAAAAATATCTAAATTCATTACAAAACTGTAAAATTTGAAGATTTTTTTGGCCATTTTCACATATACCATGATAGGCATACAAACACAATTAGAATGTAATTGAAAAAATTTATAGAGACATTTTCTGATAAGACAGATGATTTTCCTCTAACATATATATGTTTAAATTGATGACAACATAAGACAATTTATAAAATTTAAGATATTTTGGAAAACGAAAACTCAGATACAAGGATAGGCATACAAATACAACTAGAATATTATTGGTAAAGGAAGAGGACACATTTTTTAAAAGAACTGAAGATTTTCATCTAAAATATGTATGATGAAATTCAGGATCAAATAGGATAAGTGATAAAATTGAAGATGTATTTGGGAACACACTCAGATACAATGATCTGCATAAAAATACAATTAGAACATACTTGAAAAGTGAAGTGGACTTATTTTCTGACAGAACTGAAGCTTTTCACATAAAATACGCAGGAGTAAATTGAGGGTTACATAGGATAACAAAATTTTAGAATGTTTTGAAAAAAAACTGAGATATGATGATAGGCATCCAAATATAATTAGAATGTAATTGAAAAGGGAAGTGGAGATATATTCTGATAGAACTGAAGATTATAATCTAACATATGTATCATAAAACTGAGGATTACATATGATCACCGATAAAATTGAAGATTTATGGGAAAAAAACTAGGATTCAATGATAGGTATACAAATAGAATTATCACATATTTGAAAATTAAGTGGAGACATTTTCTGACAAAACTGAAGGTTTCCTATATCATATTACTGATTATATAAGGAAAATTCTTAGGAAAAAATTAAAAATTGAAAAAATTTATGGTAATTTCAACATATACAATGGTAGGCATACAAACAATTAGAATGTAATCGAAAAATGAAGTGGAGATATTTGTTTTTTTTATTTTTTTATTTTTTTCTATATTCTATGTTTACATTTCAAAGGCCTTCCCCTTTCCCAGTTACCCCCTCCCTATGTCCCATAGTTCCTCTTCCCCCAACTATTCCCCAATCATTCCCCCTCCCCCCACAGTTTCTCTACAAAACTGGATCCAATCTTTCCAGGCCCAGGATCCTCTCCTTTATTCTTGGGAATCATTTGACTTGCTAATTGTGCCTTGAGTATTTAGGGCTTCTGGGCTCATTAATATCCACTTATCAGTGATTGCATTTCATGTGTATTCTTTTGTGATTGGGTTAGCTCAATCAGGATGATATTTTCCAGGTCTAGTCATTTACCTACAAAATGCATGAATTCATTATTTTTAATTGCTGAGTAGTATTCCATTGTATAAATATACCACATTTTCTGTATCCATTCCTCCTTTGAGGGATATTTGGGCTCCTTCCAATTTTTGGCTATTATAAACAAGGCTGCTATAAACATAGTGGAGCATGTGTCTTTATTGTATGCAGGGGAATCCTCTGGGAATATGCCCAGGAGTGGTATGCCAGGGTCCTCTGGAAGGAACATGCCCAATTTTCTGAGGAACCACCACACTGATTTCCAGAGCGGTTTTACCATTTTGCAATCCCACCAACAGTGGAGGAGTGTTCCTCTTTCTCCACATCCTCGCCAGCATTTGTCGTCTCTTGAGTTTTTAATCTTAGCCATTCTGACTGGTGTGAGGTGGAATCTCAGGGTTGTTTTGATTTGCATTTCTCTGATGACTAACAATGTTGAACATCTCTTAAGGTGTTTCTCAGTCATCCGAATTTCTTCTGGTGAAAATACTTTGTTTATCTCTGTGCCCCATTTTTGATAGGGTTAATTGGTTCTTTGGGGTCTAACTTCTTGAGTTCTTTGTATATATTGGATATTAGCCCTCTGTCAGATGTGGGGTTAGTGAAGATCTTTTCCCAATTTGTTGGTTGTCATTTTGTCCTTCTGACAGTGTCCTTTGCCTTGCAGAAACTTTGTAATTTTATGAGGTCCCATTTGTCAATTCTTGATCTTAGTGCATAAGCTATTGGTGTTCTGTACAGGAACTTTCCCCCTGTGCCTATGTACTCCAGAGTCTTCCCAAGTTTCTTTCCTAATAGTTTCAGTGTGTCTGGTTTTATGTGAAGGTCCTTGATCCACTTGGAGTTGATCTTAGCGCAAGGAGATAAGAGTGGGTCAATTCGCATTATTCTGCATGTTGACCTCCAGTTGAACCAGCACCATTTGTTGAAAAGGCTATCTTTTTTCCACTGGATGGTTGTGGCTCCTTTATCAAAGATCAAGTGACCATAAGTCTGTGGGTTAATTTCTGGGTCTTCAATCCTATTCCATTGATCCACTTGCCTGTTGCTGTACCAATACCATGCAGTTTTTAACACAATTGCTCTGTAGTACTGTTTAAGGTCAGGGATATTGATTCCCCCAGAAGTCCTTTTATTGTTGAGAATAGTTTTAGCTATCCTGGGTTTTTGTTGCTCCAGATGAATTTGAGAATTGCTCTTTCTAGATCTATAAAGAATTGAATTGGGATTTTGATGGGGATCGCATTGAATCTGTAGATTGCTTTTGGTAAGATGGCCATTTTTACTATATTGATCCTGCCAATCCAGGAGCAAGAAATATTTTTCCATCTTCTGAGGTCTTCTTCAATTTCTTTCTTCAAGAATTTGAAGTTCCTGTCATACAGATCTTTCGCTTGTTTGGTTAGAGTTACGCCAAGGTACTTTATGTTGTTTGTGGCTATTGTGAAGGGTGTTATTTCCCTAACTTCTTTCTCAGCCTGCTTGTCCTTTGAGTACAAGAAGGCTACTGATTTGCTTGAGTTAATTTTATAACCAGCCACTTTGCTGAAGTTGTTTATCAGCTGTAGAAGTTCTCTGGTGGAGTTTTTTGGGTCACTTAAGTAAACTATCATATCATCTGCAAATAATGATAGTTTGACTTCTTCCTTTCCAATTTGTATACCTTTGACTTCCTTATGTTGTCTAATTGCTCTCGCTAGAACTTCAAGTACTATATTGAAAAGATATGGAGAGAGAGGGCAGCATTGTCTAGTCCCTGATTTTAGTGGGATTGCTTCAAGTTTCTCTCCATTTATTTTGATGTTGGCTACTGGTTTGCTGTAGATTGCTTTTACTATGTTTAGGTATGAGCCTTGAATTCCTGCTCCTTCCATGACTTGTAGCATGAAAGGATGCTGAATTTTGTCGAATGCTTTTTCAGCATCTAATGAGATGACCATGTGGTTTTTTTGTTTTAGTTTGTTTATGTAGTGGATTACATTGATGGATTTCTGTATGTTGAACCATCCCTGCATCCCTGGGATGAAGCCTACTTCATCATGGTGAATGATCGTTTTGATGTGCTCTTGGATTCTGTTGGCAAGAATTTTATTTAGTATTTTTGCATCGATATTCATAAGAGAAATTGGCCTGTATTTCTCTTTCTTTGTTGGATTTTTTTGTGGTTTAGGTATTAGCGTAATTGTGGCTTCAAAGAATGAGTTGGGCAGTATCCCTTCTGTCTCTATTTTGTGGAATAGTTTGAAAAGTATTGGTGTTAAGTCTTCTTTGAAGGTCTGGTAGAATTCTGCACTAAAACCATCTGGTCCCGTACTTTTCTTGGTTGGGAAGCTTTCTATAACCCCTTCTATTTTTTTAGGGGTTATGGGACTATTTAGCTGCTCTATAAGATGCTGATTTAATTTTGGTATTTGGTATCTGTCTAGGAAATTGTCCATTTCCTCTAGATTCTCCAGTTGTTTTGAGTATAGACCTTTGTAGTAGGATCTGATGATCTTTTGAATTTCCTGTTTCTGTTGTTATGTCTCCCTTTCCATTTCTAATTTTGTTAATTTGGATGCTGTCTCTGTGTCCTTTGGTTAGTCTGGCTACGGGTTTATCTATCTTGTTGATTTTCTCAAAGAACCAACTCCTGGTCTTGTTGATTCTTTGTATGGTTTCTTTGTTTCTATTTGATTGATTTCAGCCCTGCTTTTGAGGATTTCTTGTCTTCTACTCCTGCTGGGTGAATTAACTTGTTTTTCTTCCAGGGCTTTAAGGTGTGCCGTTACGCTGCTAGTTTATGCTCTCTCCAGTTTCTTTTTTTGATGCACTTAGAGCTATGAGTTTTCCTTTTAGCACTGCTTTCATTGTGTCCCATAGATTTGGGTAGGTTGTACCTTCATTTTCATTGAATTCTAAAAAGTCTTTGATTTCTTTTTTTATTTCTTCCTTGACCAAGGTCTCATTGAGTAGAATATTGTTCAGTTTCCATGTGTATGTGGGCTTTCTGTTGTTTTTGTTGCTATTGAAACCACTCTTACTCCATGGTGATCTGATAGGAGGCATGGGATTAGCTCGATCTTCTTGTATTTGTTGACATCTGTCTTGTGACCAATTATATGGTCTATTTTGGAGAAGGTACCATGTGGAGCAGAGAAAAAGGTATATTGTTTAGCTTTAGGATGAAATTTTATATATATATCTTAAATCCAATTGGTCCAGAGTTTCAATTAGTTTCACTGTGTCCCTGTTTAGTTTCTGCTTTCCTGACCGGTCCATTGAGGAGAGTGGAGTGTTGAAGTCACCCACAATTATTGTGTTCGGTGTAATGTGTGCTTTAAGCTTTAGTAAGGTTTCTTTTACGAATGAGGGTGCCCTTGCATTTGGAGCATAGATGTTCAGTATTGAGAGCTCCTCTTGGTGGATTTTCCCGTTGGCCAGCAAGAAGTGACCTTCTGAGTCTCTTTTGATGATTTTAGGTTGGAAGTCAATTTTATCTGATATTAGAATGGCTACTCCAGCTTGTTTCCTGAGACCATTTGCTTGTAAAATTGTCTTCCAGCCTTTTACTCTAAGGCAATGTTTGTCTTTGACACTGAGATGTGTCTCCTGTATGCAGCAAAATGTAGGGTCCTGTTTCCATATCCAGTCTGTTAATCTATGTCTTTTTATTGGGGAATTGAGTCCATTGATGTTAAGAGATATTAAGTAATAGTAATTATTACCTCCAGACATTTTTGAAATTATATTTATTTATTTTATTTATTTTTTATATTCAAGAGGTTACCTTCTTTTGGGTTTGATGAGAGGAGGTTTCTATCTTGCTTCTTCACGGGTGTATTTTCTGTCCTTTTCTTGGTGTTTTCCCCCTATTATCCTTTGTAGGGATGGATTTGTGGAAAGATATCGTGCAAATTTGTTTTTGTCATGGAATACCTTGATGTATCCATCTATGGCGATTGAGAGCTTTGCTGGGTAAAGTAGTTTTGGCTGAAGTTTGTGTTCTCTTAGAGTTTGCATGATATCTCCCCGGGATCTTCTAGCTTTCATGGTCTCAGGTGAGAAGTCTGGTGTTATTCTGATAGGTCTTCCTTTATATGTTACTTGGCCTTTTTCTCTTGCTGCCTTTAATATTCTTTCTTTGTTTAGTACATTTGGAATTTTGATTATTATGTGACAGGATGTATTTCTGTTCTGATCCAGTCTGTTTGGGGTTCTATATGCTTCTTGTATATTCATGGGCATCTCTCTCTTTAGGTTGGGGAAGTTTTCTTCCATAATTTTGTAGAAGATATTTGCTGGCCCTTTAACTTGCTAATCTTCATTCTCGTCTATACATATAATCCTTAGGTTTGGTCTTCTCATTGTGTCCTGGATTTCCTGGATGGTTTGGGTTACAGCCTTTTTGCATTTAATATTTTCTCTGACTGTTGAATCAATGGTTCCTATGGTATCTTCAGCTTCTGATATTCTGTCTTCTATCTCTTGTATTCTATTGTTGATATTTGCATCTATGGCTCCTGATTTCTTCCCAAGGTTTTCTATCTCCAATGTTGTCTCCCTCTGCGATTTCTTAGTTGTTTCTACTTCTGTTTTTAGTACCTGGATGGATATGCTCAGATCTTTGGCTTGCTTGATTGTGTTTTCATGTATATCTTTAATAGATTTTTGTGTTTCCTCTTTCATAGCTTCTACTTGTTGGCCCACGTTCTTCTGTATTTCTTTAAGTGATTTTTGCCTTTCTTCCTTATTGTCTTCTTCTTTTTGATCCATCTTCTACATTTCTTGAAGTGATTTTTGTATTTGCCTTGTAAAGGCTTCTAACTTTTGATCCATTTTTTCCTCTATTTCTTTACGAGATTTTTCTATGTGTTCAGCTACCAGCATCCTGACCAGTGATTTTATATCCAAGTCTTGTTTTTCTGGTGTTTTGGGGTATCCAGGGCTTCCTGTTGGTGAACTGGGTTCAGATGCTGTCATGTTGCCTTGATTTCTGTTAGTGACATTCCTTCGTTTACCTTTTGCCATCTGGTTATTTCTGGTCTTAGTTGACCTTGTTGTCACTAGCTGGTGTTTGAATCTCCTGTAAGGCTGGGCTTACCTGTTGTTTCTCTACTGGTGGTTATGCGTGATTGCTGCTCAACGGGATCACGAGCTGGCTGCCACCTGCTGACTTTGTGCATGGCCTGAGGTCTCTGGGAAGTGTGCGGGAATGCAGCAGAGCCTCGGCAGGCGCTGCTGGGCCTGCCTAGTAGCGAGAGCCTAGCAGATCCCCCCAAGTGGTAGCCCCTGATGGAATCTGTCTACTTGTGCCTTTCCAGCTGTGTTCTGGTTGCAATATGGAGGCCTGCCGCTATCGCTGTTCCGGGGTCCTGGGGAGCTGGGTGGCCTCGGCTGCCTGGGTGCACGGCCTAAGCTAGCAGGGACGTGCGGCAGAGCCTAGGCACCCCCCACTGGGCCCGCCTGGGGTCGAGAGCTTAGCAGATCTCCCTGCTCTAGTCCCAAATGAGTCTGTGTACCTGCATCTTTCCAGCTGTGTCCTCGTTGCAATATGGAGGCCTGCGGCTATCGCTGGTCCAGGGTCCTGGGGAGCTGGGCTCCTTCCTGCTTCTGGCTATTATAAATAAGGCTGCTATGAACATAGTGGAGCATGTGTCTTTATTGCATGAAGGGGAATCCTCTGGGTATATGCCCAGGAGTCCTCTGGAAGTGTCATGCCCAATATTCTGAGGAACTGACAGACTGAATCCCAGGGCAGTTGTAGCATCTTGAAATCCCACCAACAGTGGAGCAGTGATCTATTTGATCCTGATTTAATTTTGGTATTTGGTATCTGTCTAGGAAACTGTCCATTTTCTCCAGATTCTCCAGTTGTGTTGAGTATAGACTTTTGTAGTAGGATCTGATGTTTTTTTGAATTTCCTCGGTTTCTGTTGTTATATCTCCCTTTTCATTTCTAATTTTGTTGATTTGAATACTGTCTCTTTGCCCTTTTGCAAGTCTGGCTAGGGGTTTATCTATCTTGTTGATTTTTCATAGAACCAGCTCCTGGTTTTGTTGATTCTTTGTATGGTTCTCTTTGTTTCAGCTTGATTGATTTCAGCCCTGAGTTTGATTATTTCCTGTCTTCTACTCCTCCTGGGTGAAATAGCTTCTTTGTGTTCCAGAGCTTTCAGGTGTGCCATTAAGTTGTTAGTATATGCTCTCTCCTGTTTCTTTTTGAAGGCGCTCAGAGCTATGAGTTTTCCTCTTAGCACTGCTTTCATTGAGTTCCATAGATTTGGCTATGTTGTGCCTCCATTTTCATTAAATTCTAAAAAGTCTTTGATTTCTTTCTTTATTTCTTCCTTGACTAAGGTATCATTGAGTAGAATATTGTTCAGTCTCCATGCATATGAGGATTTTCTGTTGTTTTTGTTGCTATTGAAGAACAATCTTACTCCATGGTGATCAGATAGGAAGCATGGGATTAGTTCAATCTTTTTATATTTTTTATATTTTTATATTTATATTTTTATATTTGTTGAGGTCTCTCCTGTGGCCAATTATGTGGTCGATTTTGGAGAAGGTACCATGAGGTGCTGAGAAAAAGGTGTAGTCTTTACGATGAAAATTTCTATATTTATATCTGTTAGATCCAATTGGTCCAAAATTTCAATGAGTTTCCCTGTGTCCCTGTTTAGTTTCTGTTTTACTTATTGGTCCATTGAGGATAGTGGAGTGTTGAGGTCCCCCACAATTATTGTGTTAGGTATAATGTGTGCTTTGAGATTTAGTAAAGTTTCTTTTACGAAGGAGAGTGCCCTTGCCCTTTTTCTTTGAGTTTGTTTATGAAGTGAATTACATTGATGGATTTCCATATATTGAACCATCCCTGCATCCCTGGGATGAAGCCTACTTGAGCATGGTGAATGATCATTTTGATGTGCTCTTGAATTCAGTTGGCAAGGATCTTATTTAATATTTTTGTATCGATATACATAAGGGAAATTGGCCTATAGTTCTCTCTTTGTTGGATCTTTGTGTGGTTTTGGTATCAGCATAATTGTGGCTTCATAGAACGAGTTGGGCAGTGTCCCTTCTGTTTCTATTTTCTGGAATAGTTTGAAGAGTATTGGTGTTATGCCTTCTTTGAAAGTCTGATAAAATTCTGTACTAAAACCATCTGGTCCCATAATTTTTTTTTGGTTGGGAGACTTTTTATAACCCCTTCTATTTCTCTAGGGGTTGTGTGACTGTTTAGCTGATCTAATTGATCTTGATTTAATTTTGGTTTTTGGTATCTGTCTTTGAAATTGTACATTTCCTCCAGATTATACAGGTGCATTGCATATAGGCTTTTGTAGTAGAGTCTGATGATTTTTTGAATTTCCTCAGTTTCTCTTGTTATATCCCCCTTTTCATATCTAATTTTGTTAATTTGGATACTGTCTATCTGCCCATTGGTTTTTCTGGTTAAGGACTTATCTATCATGTTGATTTTCTCAAAAAAACAGATCCTGTTTTTGTTGATACTTTGTATGGTTCGCTTTGTTTCTACTTGATCGATTTCAGCTCTCAGTTTGATGATTTTCTGTCTTCTACTCTTCCTGGGTGAATTAGTTTCTTTTTGTTCCAGGGCTTTCAGGTGTTTTGTTAAGCTGCTAGTGTATGCTCTCTCCAGTTTCTTTTTGGAGGCACTCAGGGCTATGCGTTTTCCTCTTAGCACTGCATTCATTGTGTCCCATAGATTTGGATAGGTTGCACCTTCATTTTCATTGAATTCTAAAACATCTTTGATTTCTTTATTTCTTCCTTGACCAAGCTGTCATTGAATAAATTATTGTTCAGTTTCCATGTGTATGTGGGCTTTCAGTTGTTTTTCTTGCTACTGAAGACCATTTTTACTCAACAGTGATCTGATAGGATGCATAGGATTAGTAGGATCTTCTTGTATTTGTTGACCTGTCTTGTGACCAATTATATGGTCAATTTTGGAGAAGGTATCATTTGGTGTCTTTAACACACATACACTCACACACACACACACACACACACACACACACACAAACACACACACACACACACACACACACACACACACACATATATATATATATATATATATATATATATATATATATATATATATATATAATGTTAAATCCAATTAGTCCAAAGCTTCAATTAGCTTCACTGTGTCCCTGTTTGGTTTCTGGTTTCCTGATTGGCCCATTGAGGAGATTTGAGTGTTTCAGTTTAATCAGAAAATGGCTCTATTCCTTTTTTCAATTACATTCAAATTGTATTTGTAAGCCAATCATTGTATCTGTGAAAATTACCACAAAAATCTTCAAATTTTACAGTTTTCCTATGTATTTCCGTTATTTTATCAGATATATGTTGTACAAACTTCATATTTATCAGAAAAGTATCTCCACTTCCTTTTTAAACTATATTATTATTTTATCTCTATGCCTACCATTTTATCTGTGAAAATTAGCACAAATTCTTCAATTATTAACATTTGCACATGAATTTCCATAATTTAATCAGAAATGTTATACAAAAATCTTCAGTTTTATCAGAAAATGTCTCCCCTTTCTTTTTCACTTATATTTTAATTGTATTTGTGTGCCTTGTATTTTATCTGAAATTTTATCAAAAATATCATCAATTTTTTTCAATTTTCTTGTTATCATCTATTTCATCATATATAAGTTAAATGTAAATCTTCAGAATTAACAAAATGTGTATCCACTTCCTTTTTAAATTTTACTCTAATTGTATTTGTAAACCTATCATTGTATCTGAGTTTTTTGTGAATAAATTTCAATTCTATCATTTATCCTATGTAATCCTCAATTTTATCATACATATGCTAGATGAAAATCTTCAGTTTATCAGAAAATATCTCCACTTTGTTTTCCACGTGTATTCTAATTGTATTTGCATGCTTATCATTGCATCTGAAATTTTTTTCAAAAATATCTTCAATTTTATAAACTAAGTTATTCTCAATTTAATCATACATATGTTAGAGGAAAATCTTCAGATTTATAGGAAAATGTCTGTATTCCCTCCTTAATTTATATCCTAAATGTATTTTTATGGCTATCATTGTATCTGAGTTTTCTTCAAAAATATCTTCAATTTTATAAATTATCTTATGTAATCCTCAATTTTAACATACATATGTTAGTAGGAAATCTTCAGTTTTATAAGAAAATGTCTCTATTCCCTTTTTCAATTACATTCTAATTTTGTTTGTAAGCCTATCATTGTATCTGTAAAAATTACCACAAAAATCTTCAAATTTTACAGATTTCCTATGAATTTCCATAATTTTTCCAGATACATGTTATGCAAAATTCCTCAGATTTATCAGAAAATATCTTCAATTACTTTTTCAACTATATTATTTATTTTTATGCCTACCTTTGTATGTGTGAAAATTACCACAAAAAAATCTTCAAATTTTAACTATTTCACATGAATTTCCATAATTTAATAATAAAGGTTATACTAAAATCTTCAGTTTTATCAGAAAAGGTCTCCATTTTCTTTTTCAGTTATTTATATTTGTATTTGTATTCCTTTCATTGTATCTGAGATTTTAATCACAAAAATCTTCAATTTTTTTCAATTTTCCTAGTTATCATCCATTTTATCATCTGTAAGTTAGATGTAAACCATCAGAATTCACAGAATATGTCTCCTCCTCCTTTTTCAATTGTATTCTAATGTATTTGTATGCTTATCATTGAATTTGAGTTTTCGTTTTCAAAAATATCTTCAGTTATAAATTATCTTCTGTTATCCTCAATTTTATCATACATATGTTAGAGGAAAATCTTCAGTTTATACAAAAGTGTCTCCACCTCTGTTTTCAATTATATTCTAATTGTATTTGTATGCCTATCATAGTATCTGTGATTTTTCTAGAGAATATCTTCAATTTAATCAGTTATCGTATGTAATCCTCAATTTTATTATACATATGTTAAATGAAAATCTTCAGTTATATGAGAAAATGTCTTGTCTTGTAAGCTTATCATTGTATCTGAGTTTATTTTGCAAAAAAAATCAATTTTATAAATTATCCTAAGATTTCCTCAATATTATCACACATATGGTAGAGGAAAATCTTCAGTTTTATAGGAAAATGGCTCCACTTCCTTTTTCAATTGCATTCTAACTGTATTTGTATGCTTACCATTGTATCTGAAAATTACCACAAAAATTTTCAACTTTTAATTTTTCTATGAATTTCCCTTACTTTATCAGAAATATTTTATACAAAATCTTTAGTTTTATGAGAGAATGTCTACACTTCTTTTTCAATTATCTGATAATACTATTTGTATGCCTATCATTGTATGTGAGATTTTTCCAAAAAAATATCCAATTTGATTAGATATCACATGTAATCCTCAATAAAGTCATGCATATATTATATGGAAATCTTCAGTTCTATCATGAAATGTCTCCACTTCCTTTGTCCATTGTATTCTAATTATATTTGTATGGCTATCATTGTATTTGAATTTTTTCAAAAAAACTTCAATTTTATCCATTATTTTATGTTGTTCTCAATTTTAACATACATATGTTAAATGAAAATCATTACTTTACAAAAATGTCTCCATTTACCTTTTCACTTACATTCTAATTGTATTTATATGCCTAACAAAGTATCTGAGGTTATTATTTTAAAATATACATTTTTTAAAATTATGTTATGTTATCCTCATTTTAATCATACATATATTAGATGGAAATCTTCAGTTTTATATGAAAATGTCTCCTCGTCTGTTTTAGTTATATTCTAATTTTTTTTAATTTTTATTTTTTATTTCTATGTTTACATTCCAAAAGCTTTCCCCTTTCCCAGTTCCCCCCCACCATATGTCCCATAATTCCTCTTCCCCCAAACTATTTGCCAATCATTGCCCCTCCCCCCACGGTTTCTCCGTTCTGGGTCTACAAAACTGGATCCAATCTTTACAGGCCCAGGGTCCTCTCCTTTCTTCTTCTTGGGATTCATTTGACTCTCTAATTGTGCCTTGAGTATTTAGAGATTCTGGGCTCATTAATATCCACTTATCAGTGATTGCATTTCATGTGTATTCTTTTGTGATTGGGTTAGCTCACTTAGGATGATATTTTCCAGATCTAACCATTTACCTACAAATAACATGAATTCATTATTTTTAATTGTGAGTAGAACTCCATTGTATAAATATGTCACATTTTCTGTATCCGTTCCTCCTTTGAGGGATATCTGGGCTCGTTCCAATTTCTGGCTATTATAAACAAGGCTGCTATAAACATAGTGGAGCATGTGTCTTTATTTCATGCAGGGGAATCCTCTGGGTATATGCCCAGGAGTGGTATGCCAGAGTCCTCTGGAAGTGACATGCCCAATTTTCTGAGGAACTGCCAAACTGATTTCCAGAGCGGTTTAACCATTTTGTAATCCTTCCAACAGTGGAGGAGTGTTCCCCTTTCTCCACATCCTCACCAGCACTTGTTGTCTCTTGAGTTTTTAATCTTAGCCATTCTGACTGGTGTGAGGTGGAATCTCAGGGTTGTTTTGATTTGCATTTCCCTGATGACTAATGATGTTGAACATCTCTTAAAGTGTTTCTCGGCCATCCGAATTTCTTCTAGTGAAAAGTGTTTGTTTAGCTCTGTACCCCATTTTTGATAGGGTTATTTGGTTCTTTGGGGTCTAACTTCTTGAGTTCTTTGTATATATTGGATATTAGCCCTATGGCCATCTTGCCAAAAGCAATCTACAGATTCAATGCGATCCCCATCAAAATCCCAACTCAATTCTTAATAGATCTAGAAAGATCAATTTTCAAATTCATCTGGAGCAACAAAAGTCCAAGGATAGCTAAAACTATTCTCAACAATAAAAGGACTTCTGGGGGAATCAATATCCCTGACCTCAAGAAATACTACAGAGCAATTGTGTTAAAAACTGCATGGTATTGGTACAGCAATAGGCAAGTAGATCAATGGAATAGAATTGAAGACCCAGAAATTAACCCACAGACTTATGGTCACTTGATCTTAGATAACAGTGCCACAACCATCCAGTGGAAAAAAGATAGCCTGTTCAACAAATGGTGCTGGTTCAACTGGAGGTCAACATGCAGAAGAATGCGAATTGACCCACTCTTATCTCATTGTACTAAGATTAACTCCAAATGGATCAAGGACCTCCACATAAAACAAGACACACTGAAACTATTAGAAAAGAAACTTGGGAAGACCCTGGAGGACATGGGCACAGGGGGAAAGTTCCTGAACAGTACACCAATAGCTTATGCTCTAAGATCAAGAATTGACAAATGGGACCTCATAAAATTACAAAGTTTCTGTAAGGCAAAGGACACTGTCAGAAGGACAAAACGGCAACTAACAAAGTGGGAAAAGATCTTCACCTATATTCTAATTTTTTATGCCTATTATTGTATCTCAGTTTTGTCCAAATAAATCTTCAATCTTATAAAATACCCTAGTAATATTTAATTTTATCATGCTTTTTTTAGATGAAAATCTTCAGTTTTATCAGAAAAATGTCTCCACTTCGTTTTTTCAGTTGGTTTCTAATTGTTTTTCTATGACTCTCATTGTATCTGAGTGTTTTTCCCAAAAAATCATTAATTTTGAAAATACCTTATGATATCCTCATTTTACCTTACATATGCTATATGAAAGTCTTCAGTTTTATATGAAAATGTCTCCACTTCCTCTTTCAATTATATTCTAAATATATTTCTATCATCGTATCTATGTTCTGTTTTTAAAATTTTTCAATTTTATAAATTATCCTATTTTACCCTCAAGTTTTTCATAGATATTTTAGAGGAAAATTTTCAATTTAAAAAATGTCTCCACTTCATTTTTTTTTTTTTTTAGTTTTTCGAGACAGGGTTTCTCTGTGTAGCCCTGGCTGTCCTGGAACTCACTCTGTAGACCAGGCTGAACTCAAACTCAGAAATCCACCTGCCTCTGCCTCTCAAGTGCTGGGATTAAAGGCATGTGCCACCACCGCCCGGCCTCCACTTCACTTTTTGATTCCATTCAAATAGTATTTGTATGCCTACTATTTTATCTGTAAAAATTACCACAAAAGTTTTCAATTTTTATATTTATCCTATGAATTTCCATTACTTTATCAGTAATATGTTATACAAAAAACTTCAGTTTTGTCAGAAAATGTCTCCACTTCTTTTACTTTTTTAAAATTTTTTATATGATATATTCTATATTTACATTTCATTTCCCTTTTTCTGGTTACCCATCCCCCAAAGGTCCCACATGCTCTTTTCCCTCCTCCTGTTCCCCCATCCACCCCTTCTCACTTCCCTATTCTGGTATTTCCCTACACTGATGTTTTTATCCTTTCCAGCACCAGGGCCCACTCCTTCCTTATTGTCGGATATCATTTGATATGTGGATTGTGTCTTTGGTGTCCCTAGATTCTAGGCTAATATCCACTTATCAGTGAGTACATATCTTGCGTATTCTTTTGAGATTGGGTTACTTCACTTATTATGATGTTCTCCAGCTCCATCCATTTCTCTAAGAATTTCATGAGTTCATTGTTTCTAATGACTGAATAGTACTCCATTGTGTATATATACCACATTTTTTGTATCCATTCCTCCTTTGAGGGACATCTGGGTTCTTTTCAGCTTCTGGCTATTATAAAAAAGGCTGCTATGAACATAGTGGAGCATTTATCCTTATTGCATGCTGGGGAATCTTCTGGGTATATGACCAGGAGTGATATGTCTGGGACCTCCGGAAGTATCATGTCCAGTTTTCTGAGGAACCGCCAGACTGATTTCCAGAGTGGTTGTTTCAAATATGTGATAATTATATTTGTATGCCTATCATTGTACCTGATTTTTTCCAAAAAAACATTTCAATTTTGTCAGTTATCATATGTAATCCTCAATTTTATGATACATATGTTAGATAAAAATCTTCAGCTCTACCAGAAAATATCTCCACTTCCATTCATAATTACATTCTAAATCTATTTGGATGCAGATCATTGTATCTGTGTGTGTTTTAAAAAAAATCTAAAATTTTATCAATTGTCCTATGTAATCAACAATTTTAATATGCATACTTTAGATGAAAATCTTCAGTTCAATCAGAAAATATCTCCACTACCCTTTTCAATTACATTGTAATTGTATTTGTATGCAGATCATTGTATCTGAGTATTTATCCAAATAAATCTTCAATTTTATCAATTAACTTAAATAATCCTCAATTTAATCATACATATGTTAGATGAAAATCTTCAGTTCTATAGAAAAGTGTGTCCTCTACCTTTTTCAATAATACTATAGTTGTCTTTGTATGCCTATCCTAGGATCTGCTTTTGTTTTTCAAAATATCTTCATTTTTATTAAATATATTATGTAATCCTCAATTTTAACATACATGTCAGATGAAAATCTTCAGTTTTATCAGAAAATATCTCTATTCCTTTTTGCCATTGCATTCTAATTGTGTGTGTACGCCTATCATTGTATCTGTGAATATTACCGTAAAACCCTTCAAATTTTACAGTTTTCATATGAAATTCCATAATTTTATCAAATATATGTTATGCCATATTCCTAAGATTTATCAGAAAATATCTCTACTTCCTTTTTCAACTACATTTTTATTTATTTGTATGCTGACCATTGCATTTGTGAAAATTACCACAAAAATCTTCAAATTTTAACATTTTCACATGTATTTTCATAATTTAATGAGAGATGTTATAGAAAAAACTTCAGTTTTATCAGAAAATGTCTCCCCTTTCTTTTTCACTTATATGTTAATTATATTTTTATGCCTTTCATTGTATCTGAGACTTTATCAAAAATATCTTCAATTTTATCAACTTTCCTATCTTATCTTCTATTTTATCATGCATAAGTTAAGGTAAATATTCAGAATTAACAAAATATGCATCCGCTTCCTTTTTCAATTTTGTTCTAATTGTATGTGTAAACCTATCATTGTATCTGAGTTTTTTCTGAATAAATTTCTATTTTATCATTTATCCTATGTAATCCTTAATTTTATCATACAAATGTTAGATGGAAATCTTCCATTTTATCAGAAAATATCTCCACTTAGTTTTTCATTTGTGTCCTAATTGTATTTGTATGCCTTTCATTGCATATGATTTTTTTTAAATATCTTCAATTTTATAAAATTTCTTAAGTTATCCTCAATATTATCATATATGTATTAGAGGAAAATCTTCAGTTTTATAGGAAAATGTCTGATTCTTTTTCAATTTCATACTAACTTTTTATGCATAACATTTTATCTGTGAAAATTAAAACAAAAATCTTCAATTTTGAGGTTTTTCCTATTAATTTCCCTTATTTTATACAAAATATGTCATACAAAATCTTTAGGTTTACCAGAAAATGACTCCACTTCCTTTATCAATTATGTGATAATTATATTTCTATGCCTATCAATGTATCTGAGATTTTTCCAAGGAATCTTCAATTTTATCATTTATCCCATGTATTCCTCAATTTTATCATACATATGTTTGATGAAAATCTTCAGTTCTATCAGAAAATATGCCAAGTTAATTTTTCAAATGAATTCTAATTGTATATCTTTGTCTATCATTGTACTTGAGTTGTTTTTCAAAGAAATCTTCAGTTTTAAAAATTATCTTATGTTATACTCAATTTTATTCATATGTTAGATGAAAATTTTCAGTTTTATGCAAAAATGGCTCTACATACATTTCATTAAATATGAGACTTTTCTAAGAAAATCAATTTTATCAGTTATCCTATGTAATCCTCAATTTTATCATACATACATTAGATGAAAATTTTCAATTCTTAACGAAAATATCTCGTCTTTCTTTTTCAATAACTCTAGTTGTATTTGTATGACTATCCTTGTATCTGAGTATTTGTTTTCCAAAATATCTTCAATTTAATGAATTTTCTCATGTTATCCTCAATTTTAACATAGATTTGTTAGATGAGATTCTTCACTATTATCAGAAAATGTCTCTATTCCTTTTCTCAATTACATGCTAATTTTATTTGTAAGCCTATTGTATCTGTGAGAATTACCACAAAAATATACAAATTTTAGAGTTTTCTGATGAATTTCCATAATTTTATCAGATATATTATGAAAAATTCTTCAGATTTCTTATTAAAAATCTCCACTTCCATTTTAATTATATTACTTTTTTCATATACCTAACTCTAACTGCGAAAATTACCACAAAAATCTTCAAAATTTAACATTTTCTTATTAATTATCATAGTTTTATCAGAACTATTATACAAAAATCTTCAGTTATATCAAAAATGTCTCCATGTTCTTTTCACTTATAATCCTATTGTATTTGTATGCCTTTCATTGAATCTGAGATTTTATCAAAAATTTTTCAATTTTATCAATTTTCCTATGTTCTCATACATTTTTCTTTCATAAGTTAGATGTAAGATTTTTGAACTAACAGAATATGTCTCCTCTTCCTTTTTCAATAGTATTCTCTCATTGTTTTTGTATGCCTATCATTTTCTCAGAGTTTTTTTCTGAATAAATCTTCAATTTTATCAATTATCCCATGCTATCCTGAATTTTTTTATACATATGTTGGATGAAAATCTTCAATTTTATCAGAAAACGTCTCCTCTTCCTTTTTCAATTGTATTCTAATTGTATTTGTATGCTTATCATTACATCTGTGTTTTAAAAAAAACTTCAATTTATAAATTAGGCTATCCTCAATTTTAACATATATATGTTAGAGGATTTTCTTAAGTTTTTTAGGAAAATGGTTCCACTTCCTTTTTCAATTACATTCTAACTCTATTTGTATGCTTACCATTGTATCTGTGAAAATTACCTCAAAAATCTTCAATTTTTAAAATTTTCCTATGAATTTCCCTTACTTTATACAAATTATGATATATGAAATCATCAGTTTTATCAGAAAATGTCTCTACTCCTTTTTAATCACATTCTAATTGTGTTTTTAAGCCTGTCATTTTATCAGTATTAACACAAAAAACTTCAAATTTTACAGTTTTCCCCAGAATTTCTATAATTTCATCAGATATATGTTAGGCAAAATTCTTCAGATTTATCAGAAAATATCTCCACTTCTTTTTACAACTATTTTATTATTTATTTGTATGCCTACCATTCTATCTGTGAAAATTACCACAAAAATCTTCAAATTTTAGCATTTTCACATGAATTTCCATAATTTTATTAGAAATTTTATACAAAAATCTTCAGTTTCATCAGAAAATATCTCCACTGTCTTTTTCACTTATATTCTAATTGTATTAGTATGTTTTTAGGTATATCTCAGATTTTATTAAAAAAAACTTCAATTTTGTCAATTTTCCTATGTTATCCTTTTTATCATACATATGCTAGGTAAAAATCTTAAGTTTTATACAAAAATGTCTCCAGCTACTTTTTCAATTATATTCTTATTTTATGTGTATGCCTATCCTTGTATCAGTATTTTCTAAGAAAATCTTCACTTTATTCAGTTATCCTATGTAATCCTCAATTGTATCATATATATGTTGAATGAAAAGTCTTCAGTTTTATTGGAAAATGTCTCATCTTCCTTTTTCCATTGTATCCTAATAATCTTTGCAAACTTATCATTGCATCTGAGGGTTTTTTTTGCAAAAAATTCTATAATTTTATAAATTATCCTAAGTTTTTCTCAATTTTATCAAATATATGTTAGAGGAAAATCTTCAGTTTTATAGGAAAATGTCTCCACATCCTTTTACAATTACATTCTAATTGTATTTGTATGCATACCATTGTATCTGTGAAAATTGCCACAAAAATCTTTAACTTTTTAATTTTTCCTATGGATTTCCCTTACTTTATCAAAAATATGTTATGTGAAATCCTTAGTTTTTTTTCAGAAATATTTAGGAAATATTTAAATGTTGAAGATTTTCCAGATAATTTTCAGATACAATGGTAAGCATTAAAATACAGTTAGAATGTAATTGAAAAAGGAAGTAGAGCCATTTTCCTATAAAACTGAAGAAAATCCTCTAACAAATGTATGTTAAAATTGAGGATAGCATAAGATAAATTATAAAATTGGAGGTTTTTTTTAAAAGAACTCAGATGCAATGATAAGCATACAAATACAATTAGAACACATTTGAAAAAGGAAGGGGAGACATTTTCTGATAAAACTGAAGATTTTCATCCAATATATGTATGATAAAATTGAGGATTGCATTGGATAATTGATAAAAATTAAAGATTTATTCAGAAAAAAAACTCGGAGACAATGATAGGCATACAAATACAATTAGAATACAATTGAAAAAGGAAGGGGAGAAATATTCTGTTAATTCTAAAGATTTCAATCTAAATTATGAATGAAAAATCGATGAGAACATAGGAAAGTCGATAAAATTAAAGATACTTTTGATAAAATCTCATATTCAATGAAAGGCATACAAATATGATAGGATTTTAATCAAAAAACAAAGTGTAGATATTTTCTGATAAAACTGAAGATTTTTGTAGAGTATTTCAGATAAAACTATGATAATTTATGAGAAAATGTTAAAATTTGAATATTTTCTGGTAATTTTCATAGACAAAATGGCAGGTTTGCAAATAAATAATAATATAGAGGAAAAGGAAGTGGAGATATTTTCTAATAAATCTGAAGCAATTTGCATAATATATCTGATGAAATTATGTGAAATTTGTAGATTTTTGTGGTAGTTTTCACAGATATAATGATAGGCTAACAAGCACAATTAGAATGTTATTGAGAAATCAATAGAGACATTTTATGATAAAACTGAAGATTTTCATCTAACATATGTATGTTTCAATTGAGGATAACAAGATAATTTATAAACTTGAAGATATTTTGGAAAACAAAAACTCAGATACAAGAGTTGGCATACAAATACAACAAGAGTATTATTGAAAAAGCAGAACTCATTATTGTAAAGTACTGAAGATTTTCATCTAACATATGCATGATAAAATTGAGGATTACATAAGATAATTGATCAAATTGAAGGTTTATTTGGAAAAATACTCAGATACAATGATCTGCATACAAATACAATTAGAATATAATTGAAAAGAGAAGTCAAGATATTTTTCTGAGAGAACTGAAGATTTTCATCTAAAATATGCATGATCAAATTGAGGAATACATAGGATAAATGATAAAATTTTTGATTTTTTGAGAAAATATCAGATACAATGATTGGCATCCAAATATAATTAGAATGTAATTGCAAAGGGAAGTGGAGATATTTTCTCAAAGAACTGAAGATTTTAATCTAAAATATATATCATAAAATTGAAAATTACATATGATAACTGATTTAATTAAAGATTATTTTGGAAAAAATCTCCAATACAATGATAGGCATACAAATATGTTTAGAATATAATTGAAGGAGGAAGTGGAGACATTTTCATATAAAACTGAAGATTTTCATATAACACATATGATACAATGAGCATATCATAAGGTAATTTATAAAATTAAATATTTGTTGGGGAAAACACTCAAATACAATCCTAGGCATATAAATACAATTAGAATCCAACTGAAAAAAGAAGTGGAGAAATTTTCTGATAAAACTGATGCTTTTCATCTAACATATATATGAAAAAATAAAGGATTACTTAGATAATTGATAAAATTAAAGGGTTATTGTGACAAAACTCGGATACAATGATAGGCATAAAAATACAATTAGAATATAACTAAAAGACACATGGAGACATTTTCATATAAAACTGAAGATTTTCATCTAATATATGTATGATCAAAATGAGAATAACATAATTTATAAAATTGAATTTTTTTTAAAAACCTCAGAAACATTGATGGGCATGTAAATACAATTAGAAATTAATTGAAAATAGAAATGGAGGCATTTTTGGTAAAGTAATGAAGATTTTCATCTAACATATGTATGATAAAATTGAGGATAACATAAGATAATGTATAAAATTGAAGATATTTTTGGAAAAAAAACACAAATAGAATAATAGCCATACAAATATTATTAGAATTCAATTGAAAAAGGAAGTGGAGATATTTTATGATAGATCTGAAGATATTCATCAAAAAATGTGCATGATAAAATTGAGGATTACATAGGATATCTGATAAAATTGAAGATTTTTTTTTGGAAAAAAGTCTCACATACAATGATAGTCATACAAATAGAATTATCAGATAATTGAAAAGGAAGTGGAGACATTTTCGGATAAAACTAAAGTTTTCATATAACATATTTCTGATAAGGTAAGGGAAATTTATAGGAAAAATTTAAAAATTGAAGATTTTTGTGGTAATTTTCACAGATACCATGGTAAGCATTCAAATACAATTAGAATGTAATTGGAAAAGGAAGTAGAGCCATTTTCCTATAAAACTGAAGATTTTCCTCTAACATATGTGTGATAAAATTGAGCAAAACTTAGGATAATTTATAAAATTTATGATTTTTTTTGCAAAAAATTCACATACAATGATAAGCTTACAAAAACTATTAAAATTCAATTGAAAAATGAGAACAAGATGTTTTTTCAAATTGAATATTTTCATTTAACATTGTATGATAAATTGTGGATTCCATAGGATAACTGATGAAATTGACAATATTCTCTAGAAAAATCTAAGATACAATGATTGACATACAAATTCTATTAGAATATAATTGAAAAAGGAGGTGGAGACATTTTTGTATAAACTGAAGATTTTCATCTAACATATGTGTGATAAAATTGAGGGTAACATAAGATAATTTTTATATCTGAAAATATATTTGAAAAAGAAAACAGATATAATGATAGGCATACAAATACAATTAGAATACAATTGAAAATGGAACTGGACACATTTTTTAAAAGAACTGAAGATTTTCATCTAACATGTATGATAAAATATAGGATTAATAGGGTAATTGATAGATTGAAGATTTATTTGGACAAAACTCAGATACAATGATAGGTATAAAAATGCAATTAGAATATAACTAAAATAGACGTGGAAACATCTTCATATAATACTGATGATTTTCATCTAATGTATGTTTAATATAAATAAGGATAACATTACACATTTTATAAAATTGATTTTAAAAAAACACAGGTACAGTGATAGGCATAGAAATACAATTAGAATACAATTGAAAAGCAAAGTGGATAAATTTTCTGAGAAATACTGAAGATTTTCAACTACCATATGTATGATAAAATAGAGGATTAATAAGGTGATTGATAAAATTGAAGATTTAGGTGGAAAAAACTCAGATACAGTGATAGTCAAAAATACAATTAGAATATAACTCAAACACATGGAGACACTTTCATATAAAACTGAAGATTTTCATATAATGTTTGTGTAATAAAAATGAGGATAACATAAGAACTTATAAATTTGAATATTTAAGAAAACAGATACAATGATAGGCATATAAATACAATTAGAATGTAATTGAAAGTGAAGGTGGAGACATTTTCATAAAAAACTGAAGATTTCCGTCTAACATATGTATGATAAAATTTAGGATAACATAAGGTAATGTATATAATTGAAGATTTTTTTGAAGAAAACTCAAATACAATGATAACCATTCAAATATAATTAGAATTCTTTTGAAAAAAGAAGCAGAGACATTTTATGATAGAACTGAATATTTTTTTCTAAAATATGCATGATAAACCTGAGTATTACAAAGGACATCTTGTTAAATTGAAGATTTTCTTGGTAAAATCTCAGATACAATGATAGGCATATAAATACAATTAGAATATAATTGAAAAAGGAAGTGGAGACTTTTTGTATAAAACTGAAAATTTTCATCTAATATTTATGATTGAGGATAACATAAGATAATTTTTAAAACTGAGATTTTTTTGAAAAAGAAAACAGATATACAATGATAGGCATAAAAATACAATTAGAGTACAATTGAAAAAGGAACTGGACACATTTTCTGTAGAACTGAAAATTTTAATCTAATATATGCATGATAAAATTGAGGATTATATAGGATAACTGATAAAAATGAATATTTTCTTTGAAAAATCTCAGAAAAAATGATAGGCATACAAATACATTATCATATAATTAGAAAAGGAAGTAGAAACATTTACTGAAGATTTTATATAACATATTTCACATAAATAAGGGAAATTCATAGGAAAATTTTAAAAATTGAAGATTTTTTGTGGTAATTTTCACAGATAAAATGGTAAGCATACAATTACAATAAGAATGTAATTGCAAAAAGAAGTGGGCACATTTTTCTATACAACTGAAGATTTTCCTCTAACTTATGTATGATAAAATTGAGGATTACATATGATATTGATAAAATTGAATATTCATTCAGAAAAATCTTGGATACAATGATAGGCATAAAAATTCAATTAGAATACAGTTGAAAATGAAATGGAGGCATATTCTGTTAATTCTGAAGATTTACATCTAACTTATATGATAAAATGGATGATAACTTAGGAAAATTGATAAAAATGAAGATATTTTTGATAAAATCTCAGATAAAATGAGAGCCATACAAATACAACTATATATGTGAAGAAGAAAATGGAGACATTTTCTGATAAAAACAAGATTTTGTGTAACATTTCTGATAAAATTATGGAAGTTCATGTGAAAATGTTAAAATATGAAGATTTTTGTGGTAATTTTCACAGATACAATGGTAGGCATACAATAATAATATAGTTGAAAAATGAAGTCTAGTATTTTCTGATAAATGTGAAGAATTTTGCGTGACATTGCATACAAATACAGTTAGAATATAATTGAAAAGGGAAGTGGAGATATTTTCTGAGAAAACTGAAGATTTTCATCTAAAATATGCATGATAAAATTGAGGATTTATATAGAATAACTGATAAATTTTAGATTTTTTTGAGAAAAAAGTCAGATACAATGATAGGCATCCAAATATAATAAGAATGTAATTGCAAAGGGAAGTGGAGATATTTTCTGATAGAAGTGAAGATTTTAATCTAAAATATGTATCATAAAATTAGGAATTATATATGGTAACTGATAAAATTGAAGATTTTATTGGAAAAAATCAGAAACAATGACAGGCCTACAAATATAATTCAAATGTAATTGAAAAGGAAAATATTTTTGTAAAGTAATGAAGATTTTCATCTAAAATATGCATGATAAAATTGAGGATTACATAGAATAACTGATAAAATTTTAGATTTTTTTGATAAAAAGTCAGATACAATGATAGTCATCCAAATATAATTAGAACGTAATTGCAAAGGGAAGTGGAGATATTTTCTGGTAGAAGTGAAGATTTTAATCTAAAATATGTATCATAAAATTAGGAATTATATATGGTAACTGATAAAATTGAAGATTTTATTGGAAAAAAATCAGAAACAATGACAGGCATACAAATATAATTCGAATGTAATTGAAAAGGAAAATGGAAAATATTTTTGTAAAGTAATGAAGATTTTCATCTAAAATATGCATGATAAAATTGAGGATTACATAGAATAACTGATAAAATTTTAGATTTTTTTGATAAAAAGTCAGATACAATGATAGTCATCCAAATATAATTAGAACGTAATTGCAAAGGGAAGTGGAGATATTTTCTGGTAGAAGTGAAGATTTTAATCTAAAATATGTATCATAAAATTAGGAATTATATATGATAACTGATAAAATTGAATATTTTTTTGAAAAAAATCAGAAACAATGATAGGCATACAAATATAATTCGAATGTAATTGAAAAGGGAAATGGAAAATATTTTTGTAAAGTAATGAAGATTTTCATCTAACATATGTAAGATAAAATTGAGGATAAATAAAATTAGAATTCAATTGAAAAAGAAAGTGGAGACATTTTATGATAGAAGTGAAGATTTTCATGAAAAATATGCATTATAAAATTTAGGGTTACATAGGATATCTGTGAAAATTTAATATATTTTTGGAAAAATTTCACATACAATGACAGGCATACAAATAGAATTATCAGATAATTGAAAAGGAAGTGGAGACATTTTCTAAAAAAAGTAAAGACTTCATATAACATATTTCTGATAAAGTAAGTGAAATGCGTAGGAAAAATTTAAAAATTTATTTTTTGGTATTTTTTATAGATACAATGGAAAGCATACAAATACAATTAGAATGTAATTGAAAAGAAAGTGGAGCCATTTTCCTATAAAACTAAAGATTTCCCTCTAACATATGTGTGATAAAATTGAGGAAAACTTAGGATAATTAATAAAATTGAATATTCCTTTGAAAAAACTCAGATACAATGATAAGCTTACAAATAATATTAGAATTCAATTGAAATTAAAGATGAAACATTTCAATGAAATTGAAGACTTTCATTTAACATATGTGTGATAAAATTGAGGATTACATTGGATAACTGATTAAATGGAAGATATTCACAAGAAAAATCTCAGATACAATGATAGGCATACAAAAATAATTAGAATATAATTGAAAAAAGGGGTAGAGACATTTTTGTATAAAACTGAAGATTTTCATCTAACATATGCATAATAAAATTGAGGGTAACATAAGATAATTTTTAAATCTGAAGATATTTTTGAAAAAAGAAACTCAGATACAATGATAGGCATACAAATACAATTATAATACAATAGAAAAAGGAACTGAAACATTTTATGATAGATCTGAAGATTTTCAACTAACATATATAAGTTCAAATTGAGGATTACATAGGATAACTGATATAATTGAAGATTTTCTTTCAAAAATCTCAGATACGGTGTGGACTCTGAAGAATTCCTTGCCTGCTGATTGCCAGATATAATGGTATGCATACAAATACAGTTAGAATGTAATTGAAAAAGGAAGTGCAGACATTTTCCTATAAAACTGGTGATTTTCCTCTAACATATTTATGATAAACTTGAAGATAACTCAAGGTAATTTATAAAATTGAAGACATTTTGGAAAACAAAAACTCAGATAAAAGGATAGGCATACAAATACAACTAGAGTATTATTGAAAAAGGAAGAGGAAACTTTTTTGTAAAGAACTGAAGATTTTCATCTAACATATGTATGATAATATGGATTACATAAGATAATTGATAAAATTGAAGATTTATGTTAAAAATACTCAGATACAAAGATCTATATGGAAATACAATTGGAATATAATTGAAAATGGAAGTGGAGATATTTTCTGATAGAACTGAAGATTTTCACCTAAAATAAGCATGATAAAATGGAGATAATGTAGAATAAATGATAAAATTTTAGATTTTTTTTGAAAAAAAATCTCAGTTACAATTTTAGGCATACAAATGTAAGAAGAATATAATTGAAAATGGAGGTGTAGATATTTTCTGATAGAACTGAAGCTTTTAATCTAACCTATGTATCAGAAAATTGAGGATTACATATGTTAACTGACAAAATTAAAGATTTCTTTTTGTAAAAAAGTCAGATACAATGTAGGCATGCAAAGAGAATTGTCACATATGTGAAAATAAAGTGGAGACATTTTCTGACAAAACTAAAGGTTTCTTATATTAATGATAAAGTAAGGGATTCATATGAAAAAATTAAAAATTGAAAAATTTTTGGTAATTTTCACAGATACAATGGTAGGCATACAAATACAATAAGAATGTAATCGAAAAATGAAGTGGATACATTTTATTTAAAATTGAAGATTTTTCTCTAAAATATCTATGATAAAATTGAGGATAACTTAAAATAATTTATGAAATTCAAGATTTTTTTTCAAAAAAAATCAGATATAATGATAGGCATACAAAGACATGTAGAATGTAATTGAAGGATGAAATGGAGATATTTTCAAATAAAACTGAAGATTTTCATATAACATATGTATGATAAAATGAAGATGTCATAAGATAATTTATAAAATTAAAGATTTTTTGCGAAAACACTCAGATACAATGATAGGCATAGAAATATAATTAGAATACAACTGAAAAACGAAATGGAGATATTTCCTGATAAAACTGAAGATTTTCATCTAACATATGTATGATAAAATAAAGGATTACTAGGGTAATTGATAAAATTGAAGATTTATTTGGACAAAACTCAGATACACTGATAGGCATAAAAATGCAATTAGAATGTAACTAAAAGAGAATATAAGTAAAATGAATGTTTAATTTTCATATACAACAAGATTTTCATCTAATATATGTATGATAAAAATGAAGATAACATAAAATAATTTATAAAATTGAACTTTAAAAAAAACTGAGATACATTGATAGACATATAAATACAATTAGAATGTAATTGAAAAAGGAAATGGAGACATTTTCATAAAGTAATGAAGATTTTCGTCTAACATATGTATGATAAAATTGAGGATAACATAAGATAATGTATGAAACTGAAGGTTTTTTTTAAAAGCTCAAATACAATGATAGCCATACAGATATAGTTAGAATTCAATTGAATAAGGAATTGGAGACATTTTTTGATAGAACTGAAGATTTTCATCTAAAATCACCATGATAAAATTGAGGATTGTATAGGATATCTGATCAAATTGATTTTTTGAGAAAAATCTCACATACAATGATAGGCATACAAATAGAATTATCAGATAAGTGAAAAGGAAGTGGAGACATTTTCTGATAAAACTAAAGATTTAGTATAACAAATTTCTGAGAAAGTAAGGGAAATTCATAGAAAACATAGAAGTATTGAAGATTTTTGTGGTAATTTTCACAGATACAATGGTAGGCATAAAAATAAGTAATAATATTTGCAAAAGGAAGTGGAATACTTTCTTATAAATCTGAGGAATTTTGCATAACATATATATGATACAATTATGGAAATTCATAGGAAAACAGTTAAATTTGAGGATTTTGTGGTAATTTTCACAGATATAAAAATAGGCTTACAAACACAATTAGAATGTAATTGGAAAGAGGAAGAGTCATTTTCTGATAAAACTGAAGATATTCCTCTAACATATATATTAAAATTAAGTATAGCAAAAGATAATTTATAAAACTAGAGCTATTTGGAAAAGAAAAACTCAGATATATGGATAAGGGTACAAATTCAACGAGAGTATTATTGAAAAAGGAAGAAGCCATATTTTTGTGAAGAACTGAAAAATTTCAACTAACGTATGATAAAATTGACAATTACATAAGATAATTGATAAAATTGAAGATTTATTTGGAAAAACATTCAGATACAATGATCTGCATACAAATGCAATTAGAATATAATTGAAAAGAGAAGTGGAGATATTTTCTGATAGAACTGAAGTTTTTCATCTAAAATATGCCTAATAAAATTGAGGATTACATAGGATAACTGATAAAATTTCAGATTTTTTTGAAAAAAAAAACACCCAGATACAATGATAGACATCAAAATATAATGATAATATAATTGAAAAGGGAAGTAGAGATATTATCATGTAGAACTGAGATTTTAATCTAAGATATGTATCATAAAATTGATGATTACATATGATAAATGACAAAATTAAAGATTTTTTTGGAAAAAAACTCAGATACAATGATGGGCTTACAAATAGAATTAACATATATTTGAAAATGAAGTGGAGACATTTTCAGACAAAACTAATGATTTCATATAACATATTTCTGATAAGGTAAGGGAAATTCATGGAAAAAATTTATAAGTTGAAGATTTTTGTGGTAATTTTCACAGATACAATAGTTGTAGCGAGCCACATTGTTTCACCATTACAAGATGGCGCTGGTTTCCGGCCCTAATCCTGGCAAACAATTTGGTACAGGCGTGTTAATGGCATGCTGACTCAGCAGTTTCTTATCCGGGCCCTATGTTAATGAGGGATTCCTCTTGTAGCCTATCATGTGACAAGAGCCAGGCACAAAGACCTTGGCGGCAACTGCTCGGGGATATAAGGCAGCCCATCCTTTGTCTCGGGGCTCCCCATTTTCTCATCATCAAGGCATTCCTGAATAAAGTGCTGTTAAGAAGGATCCTCGGTGTTGCGTCATTTCTTGCTGGACAAGTATGGTCATAACAGTTGGTGGCTCGCACGGGGAGTCCGAGGGAAAACCCTCGTGGATCCAGAACTTCTCAGCACCAGGAAGGACGGTACCAGAAAGCTCCCTGGTAAGTAGGGACAATAAAGTTCTCCTAGGGTAAGAGGAGACAATTCCCTGGCAATTTGGGGTAATAAAGCTCTCTGAGAGTGAGAGCGGATAATAAGGATCCCAGGTGTAAATGGGACTATAAAGTTCACGGAGAAGTGACAATGTAGGATTTGCTGCTTAGCTCTGAAGCTATCGCAGTTGCAATCCCAGTTATTTTCTTTCTTGTTCTGTACTGTTGCTTTTTGCTTAATTGGCATCGTCCAGGACACGAGTGTACCTGTGACTAAACTCTGTCAGTCACACGTAGATAACTGTGCAAGAGAAGGGTGCTAGTGGCCTGAGATAAGGTTGCTAGGGAACATGGGGAATTCGCCCTCTAGTCCGGTTGTAATAGCCCTTAAAAACTTACTTCAACAACGCAAGTTAAAAATAGACAAAAGGACCCTCTCATCTTTTCTTGCTGAGTGTGATCGTTGTGCTCCTTGGTTTGAGGCCTCTGGCTCACTAACAGTGGGATCATGGGAAAAGTTAGGACAAGATTTGGACCGGGAGGCTGAGAGACAAAAACTGAAGCCAGGCACGAAGCCCATATGGAAAATGATTCGTGCTTGCTTGAGTGATCAGAGATGTGCAGAGGCAGTTGAAATGGGACAGAAAGCACTTGAGGAACATCGAGAAAGCCTTTCAGAAGGAGAAAAGCAGCCTATTGCGGAGAGGAGAAAAATAAAACAAAAGCCGAGGGGGGCATCCCTTTACCCCTCCCTTAGAGAAATAACTTTGAGGGATGACACGGAGCCTGGTAGTGACGAGGAGGAGGAGTCTGAGGGTGAAGGGAAGAGTTATGGGCATGACCGGTATGACCCTGACCCTCCACAAGCAAAGTCAGGAGTTACACTGATAAGGGAAAGAAATTAGAGTTGAAAAGGAATATAAAGCAGTTGAAAAGATTTAAGAAGAAAGGAACAGTGGAAAAATGAGAAAAGAAAAATAAATTTCAAAACTCTCTTGGGGACAGGAAGAAACATGGAGACGTCCTGTTTCCTCTATGGACCCCAATAGAGATGTTCTTAGTACTGGATACAAGTGTTCTTTCCTCTCTATGTATTGTCATTGGTGCACCAATTTGTCTATGTGTGTCTGTCCTTGTTTTGTTGTCTGATGTTCCAAAAGCTGCTTTTGAAAAGGGCCATCAAATTGTGTGTTGATTTTCCTTGTTTTTATGTTCTTAAATCTAGAGGCCTGATGGTGGCAGGGTCAGACTGTCTATATGGTGTTATTCTGTATCTTGTTTTGTGTTCCTGGACTTAGACGGACGAAAGTGTTTAGACTTCAGACTGACTGAAAAGCGACTCTCTTAGACTCCAACTCGATACTTTTAGACACAGAGCTGCTTGTTCTTTTGTTTCCCTTTTCTCTGCTCTCAGCCTGAGGAACCATAAATCTTGAGCTAACGCTTTGCTCCCTCCAGGAACTACTAGCTCACCACATTCCTAAGACATCTGGCACCTTGCTCAGAGTTGAATTATATCTGCCTGTGATAACCTGTGACCTTCCACTGAGCCGAAAGTTGCTGCCCAACCGTGGCTGCAAGGTTGTTCTCCCACCAAGTTAAAACAAAGAAGAGACAAGATACTTTGAAGGCCCTCTGATGAAGAAACTAAAGTCAAGACACTCAAGGTGGCAGATATGGAAATTCTAAATTTAAGTTGGTACAGATGTTTTTTTTTCATTTATTTTAAATTGTTTAGGTTATTATAATAGATATAATTTAAGCAAAAAAATCTGTCTCGGTGATATTGAAGTCTTGTTTTGAGATTTATATTACAGGAATTGTTATTATGTTCAAGGCATAGATTCTTATTTGATAGAGATTTTATTTTAATACAAAATCAAGGTTTTCATTGGTATAAATACTAAAAATGTAAAAGTACAGGATTTACACCCAGTCATTCTTTGCTATTATTGTTACAGATCTGAGATGTTTAAGCCTATGAGTTTGGGGCCAAATAAAATATAAGGCTCTGAGTTTATTATTAGGGTGTTTTCTATGTTTTAATCAGAAATAACTGAAAAAAATTTAACAGACAACAGTTCACATTACTCTACATAGAAAGTTGGTTTTTTAATTGGTCTTAAATTTAATATGGTTTGCATGTTTTGACTATAGAATATTGGCTTATAAGTTATCGGGCATGATTAAAAATTATTACATTGGTAACAAAAAGAAAGTTTAAAGCTGGTAATTTAACAAAAATTACTCAAGGGGCTACAGAGCCATTCCCAGACTTTGTAGCTAGAATGGTGGATGCTGCAGCAAAGATTTTTGGAGATGCAGAAGAGCAACTGGAACAAGGACATATTAAACCCTCCACATCACCGTGGAATACTCCTATCTTCGATATTAAAAAGAAATCAGGCAAGTGGAGATTATTGCATGACCTTAGAGCAATTAATCAACAAATGCAAATTATGGGGCCTGTACAACGAGGCCTTCCATTGCTCTCTGGTCTTCCACAATATTGGCCAATTATTAGCATTGATATAAAAGATTGCTTCTTTTCCATCCCTTTAGCTCCTCAAGATAGTGTCAGGTTTGCCTTCACTGTTCCATCCATTAATCATGAGGAACCAGACCAGAGATATGAATGGGTAGTTTTACCTCAAGGAATGGCAAATAGCCCTACTATGTGTCAATTATTTGTTAGTCAAGCTATTGCCCCACTTCAAATATCATATCCAAAGATTAAATGTTTTCATTATATGGATGACATTTTATTATATACTAAGGATCAATCAATATTAGAAGAAGCTTATGTAAAATTGGTCAAAATGTTACAACAACATGGACTCCAAATTGCTCCAGAGAAGGTACAAAAGGGACAAATACGTGACTATTTAGGAGCACAAATTAGACCTGAGTCCATTAGGCCACAGAAGGTGGAACTTCGTAAGGACGAGTTAAATACTTTAAATGATTTCCAAAAGTTATTAGGTGATATTAATTGGATATGCCCTTATTTAAAAATTTCTATCTATGAGCTACAACCATTATATAATATCTTGAAGGGAGATTCAGCCCTTGATTCTCCTAGAACACTTACTAATGAAGCCCAGTTAACATTACAAATGGTAGAAAAGCAGTTGTTATCAGCTATGCTAACAAGAATTGACCCAATTTCAGATATCTTACTTTGTATTATGAAAACAATTATGCAGCCATCAGCGTTACTATGGCAAAATGGCCCTTTACTCTGGATTTATCCTAAGATATCTCCTGCTAAAACATTAGAACATTATCCTACTGCTATTGCAGACTTGGCCTTACTAGGACCAATATTTTGGAAAACCTCCTAACAGTATTATTGTTCCCTATACTAGCCAACAAGTTGAAATATTGTGTGCTACAATAGACATATGGGCCATACATCGCTGTAGTTTCCCTGGTATTATTGACAAACACTATCCCAAGGACCCTTTAATACAGTTTTATAAAGAACATCCAGTGGTTTTTCCGAAAGTTACTTCCTCTCAACCTTTAGCAGGAGCCCCGAATGTTTTTACAGATGGATCAAAGACAGGTTGTGGTGCATATGTAATTGATAATGAAGATCCGGTGCTTTTCCAGTATCATCCTGATACTCCTCAAATCGTAGAATGCAAAATAGTTATTGAGGTATTTAAGAATATCTCTGGTCCCTTTAATCTTATTTCTGATTCTGCATATGTGGTCAATGCTGTACGCATGCTTGAAACTGCGGGACCTATTAAAGCATCTAGTACGGTGTGCCTTCTTTTTAAGGAGTTGCAGAAACTTATATTAGCCAGACATTGCAAGTTCTTTGTTCAACACATCCGAGCACACACAGGCCTTCCTGGGCCTTTGTGCGCGGGCAACAATATAGTGGATAATAGTACCCGTCAGCTTTTTATCTTTCATGCAACACCCTTTGATCAAGCACAACAGTTCCATCAACAATTCCATTTACCCTCCAAATCTCTCCAACAAAAATTTGGTCTCTCCAGAGCCCAAGCTCGCAAAATAGTCCTTGACTGCCAAAATTGCATTACTTTCCTCCATCCACCACATATCGGAGTAAATCCTCGTGGGCTACTACCACTTAAGGTTTGGCAAATGGATGTTACACATATTTCATCTTTTGGAACTCTAAAATATGTTCATGTCTCAATAGATACCTGTTCTGGTGTAATACATGCAACCCCCATGACAGGAGAAAAAACACGTAATGTTGTTACTCATTGCTTGGAAGCCTGGGCTGCCTGGGGTAAGCCTGAACAGCTTAAAACAGACAACGGTCCAGCATATACTGCTCAATCATTTGCAACCTTTTGTGCACAATTACACGTGTCTCATGTTTCTGGATTGCCTTACAATCCACAAGGACAAGGCATTGTGGAACGTGCTCATCGTACGTTAAAGGAAATTCTATTAAAACAAAAAGGGGGTATAGGCAAAGGCCGCACCCCTAGAGAACAAATATCACTTGCTCTTTTTACTTTAAATTTTTTAATATTGGATGATCATGGCCGCTCTGCGGCTGATTGACACATGAGCCAGTCTAGTGTACTGAATGATTATGTAAAATGGAAAGATATTCTGTCTGGCACATGGAATGGCCCAGATCCCGTGATCGCGAGATCTAGGGGAGCGCTTTGTGTTTTTCCATAGAATCGGACTGATCCTATCTGGGTACCTGAGAGGCTGACAAGGAAAGTACCATGACACGATGAAGATCGTCCTGAGAACACTGACACTGATGGCATTGTGGAATCTGGTGACACCTGATAAGATTACCTTATGGGCCATAGGTAGAACTTGGCCAGTTCCTTTACCCATACACACTAATTCTACCCTTTTTCCAACATTCTTTTCTACTTCTTGTGCTCATAATTTGCCATGTATTATCCCTTCTGGAGAAGCTCCACAAAAATATAGTGCCTCTAATTATTCCTTGGCTGGCACTCTATGTTTCACTACCATTAATAGTTCTCTGTCATGCATTTGGCTACGCAATGGGACCATTGCTAATTGGATGGATCCTTTGCAAACCTTGCAAACAAGTCCTGGAATCCTCAATCAGGCTCTTTCCAAAATTGCCTCTGGTATCTCTTCTAGTAATGGTTTGATTAATAGTGACACCTCTCAAGATCTTAACTTTACCACTTTAATCATGCTTCATTCTGGTATTCGCCCCACTGGTCCCGGGGCAGGAGATTGTAACTCTAACTCTACTAAGAGAAAAGTATTACCCACTTGCAATCCATACCAAGGATTTCCTCCAGAATTCTCACCTTGTCAATCTCCCCAGCATCGTGAGAAGGAAATCATTCCTGGTTTTGAATTTTCACCACCTTTAGGCCAGTATAAGTTTTCCTGGGAGCAAACAGGAAAGGAAAATGCCTGGCCATGGTTTGATTGGGTCTTATCTAACAGTCAAGGAGCATTTACTTCACTGACCCCTTTCGCCAGATTTGGTAATCAGCGTTTCTCCTTGTGTAGTATTTCTGCACTGCGTAAAAGCTATGGACAATTAAAAAATATCAAAATTCAGCAGTTAGTTAGGGATGCTAGCTTTAATGCCGCTAAGGTTTGTGTGAAACCTCCTTTCTTTTTCCTATTAGCCACTAACATTAGTGATATAAGTCTTAATTGCAACTCTTCACAAATTGATTGTTATTTGTCAGAGTGTTGGAGTGAGAACAATAACGAGACAGCATTGATAGTACATTTACCTATGTTTGTTCCGTTACCTGTGGAGGATGATACAGACCAATTCCCTATTGTCAATATCTTTAGGCAGAAAAGAGATTTTGGCATAACAGCCGCTATCATCTCCGGTGTCTGCTGTGGCTGCAACTACAGCTGCTGTAGCTATGACTAACCAAGTACAAACAGCCAGTACAGTGAATACTATAATTGGAAAAACTGTGTTAGCCTTGCAAACTCAAAATAACTATAACGCCCATATAGAATCAGGAATTCTTTTGGTTAATCAAAGAGTGGATGTATTACAAGAAGAGATAGAAGCTCTGCATAAGATGATTCAATTATCTTGTGTACACGCCCTGAAGGGCCTCTGTGTTACACCTATACGGGCAAATGTTACTGCTTTAAAAGAACAGCAGGCAATACTCAGCGATTATTTGAAAGGGAATTGGACTGTTCAAGGTGAAATCCTTACTAAACAGCTTGTTTTTCAGATAGCCTCACTTAATGCAACGAGACTGGACCCTGTCACATTGGGAGACTTCACATTGTGGATTACTCGAGCATTCTCCTGGGTGAAGGAATGGGCAGGCTTGGCTGCAATGGCTGCTCTTATGTGTTTGGCTGCTTTCGTTTGCCTATGGTGCTTCTGTCGCCTTAAGAGGGGCCACACCAATTATAAAGCTGCGATGTACCAAGCCCTTGTTGCCATGAATGAGGGAGAGAAGCCAGCTGCCTGGCTTGCTTCACTAGAACCGTAACTGGAGGTTTCGCCCCCAGACCTATTTAGGCACATGCAAGGGGTATTTCTGTGTTGACTGTATTCAATGATGGGCAACCTCCCCGGCGCTTGGATCAACCTAAGACATGGGGCCCAGTGGGCGATAGGGTAACCCTAGGATGGGTAAGACCAAGCTGTGGCAAGGGGATGACCTAAGACAGAAGCAGTCAAAATTAACCCCAGTGCCATGTCTGGAAGTCCCTTGCTTGGGAATCACCTCCTAAAAATTGGTGAGTGTATGATGAGAGTGTATGATGAGAATGTGATATACAGGCTGTAGTATTCGCACTAGGTGCACTGTGGCTCTGTCTACATAATTTTTCGCACTCTACCGTTCCTGAGAGTTGTAAGGCAAAGCACTGCACAGAGAGTAGCTAATGACCGGTCTAGCTCTCTCTGGAAGGAATGTCTGATTGCATGAAGGTTGCGTGTCCTAGAAACCTTTCCCCTAAAAAACGACACGAGAGCTGGTCAAGGTCTCATTCGAGTGTTGAGCTCGATAGCAGACTTTGTACAATACTACTCACTATCAACTAAGGGGAATCAGACCTCTACCTTCACCCAGGTACGACATTGTGAAAGATGGTGCTGAAGTGTATACATTGCCTGGAGTGAGTGAGTTGTTTGATTGGCATCAATATAATAAAAAAGGGGGAGCTGTAGCGAGCCACATTGTTTCACCATTACAAGATGGCGCTGGTTTCCGGCCCTAATCCTGGCAAACAACTTGGTACAGGCGTGTTAATGGCATGCTGACTCAGCAGTTTCTTATCTGGGCCCTATGTTAATGAGGGATTCCTCTTGTAGCTTATCGTGTGACAAGAGCCAGGCACAAAGACCTTGGCGGCAACTGCTTAGGGATATAAGGCAGCCCATCCTTTGTCTCGGGGCTCCCCATTTTCTCATCATCAAGGCATTCCTGAATAAAGTGCTGTTAAGAAGGATCCTCGGTGTTGCGTCGTTTCTTGCTGGACAAGTATGGTCGTAACAAATAGTAAGCATACAAATAGAATTAGATTGCAATTGAAAAAGGAAGTGGATCTATTTTCTTATAAAACTGAAGGTTTTCCACTAACGTATGTGTGATAATATTGAGGAAAACTTAGGATAATTTATAAAATTGAGGATTCTTTTGCAAAAAAACTCAGATACAATGATAAGCTTCCAAATACTATTAGAATTCAATTGAAAAAGGAAGACATTTCTCATAAAACTGAAGATTTCCATTTAACATATATATGATAAAATTGAGGATTACATAGGATAACTGATTAAATTGAAGATATTCTCTAGAAAATTCTCAGATACAATGATAGACATACAAATACAATTAGAATATAATTGAAAAAGGAAGAGGACAATTTTGCATAAAACTGAAGATTTTCATCTAACATTTGTATGGTAAAATTGAGGATAACATAAGATAATTTTTACATCTGAAGATATTTTTGAAAAAGAAAACTCAGATACAATGATAGGCATAAAATACAATTACACAATTGAATTCTAATTATATTTGTGTGGCTATTGTTTTTGAATTTTTTTCAAAAAAATTCAATTTTATACATTATCTTATGTTATCCTCAATTTTATCATACATATGTTAGATGAAAATCTTCATTGCTTTATGAAAATGTCTCCATTTATTTTTTAATTACATTCTAATTGTCTTTTTTCAAGATTATTTATTGAATATATTCTATATTTACATTTCACTTCCTTTTTTCTGTTTCCCCATCCCCCAAAGGTCTCACATGCCCTTTTCCCTCCCCTTGTTCCCCCATCCATCCCTTCCCACTTCTCTTTTCTAGTATTCTCCTACACTGATGTTTTGACCCTTTCCAGCACCAGTGTCCACTCCTTCCTTATTGTCAGATATCATTTGATATGTGGATTATGTCTTTGGTGTCCCAAGTGTCTAGGCGAATATTCACTTATCAGTGAGTTCATACCATGGGTATTCTTTTGAGACTGGGTTACCTCACTTAGTATGATGTTCTCCAGCTCCATCCATTTCTCTAACAATTTCATGAATTCATTGTTTCTAATGGCTGAATAGTACTCCATTGTGTATATATACCACATTTTTTGTATCCATTCCTCTGTTGAGGGACATCTGGGTACTTTCCAGCTACTGGCTACTATAAATAAGGCTGCTATGAACATAGTGGGACATGTATCCTTATTGCATGCTGGGAATGTACTGGGTATATGCCCAGGAGTGGTATGGCTGGGTCCTCCGGAAGTATCATGTCCATTTTTCTGAGAAACCGCCAGACTGATTTCCAGAGTGGTTGTACCAGCTTGCAGTCCCACCAGCAGTGGAGGAATGTACCTCTTTCTCCAGATCCTTGCCAACACCTGATGACTCCTGAGTTTTTAATCTTAGGCATTCTGACTGGTGTGAGGTGAAATTTCATGGTTGTTTTGATTTGCATTTCTCTAATGACTAATGATGTTGAACATTTTTAAAGGTGTTTCTCAGCCATTCGAAATTCTTCAGGTAAAAGTCTTTGTTTAGCTCTGTACCCCATTTTTTGATAGGGTTATTTGGTTTTCTGGGTTCTAACTACTTGAGTTCTTTGTATACATTGGATATTAGCCCTCTGTCAGATATGGGGTTGGTGAGGATCTTTTCCCAATTTGTTGGTTGCCGATTTGTCCTTTTGACAGTGTCTTTTGCCTTACAGAAACTTTGTAATTTTATGAGGTCCCATTTGTCTATTCTTGCACTTAGAGCATAAGCAATTGGTGTTCTGTTCAGGAATTTTCCCCCTGAGCCAATGTCCTCAAGGGTCTTCCCAAGTTTCTTTTCTATTAGTTTTACTGTGTCTGGTTTTATGTGGAGGTCCTTGATCTACTTGGAGTTGAGCTTAGTGCAAGGAGATGAGAGTGGATCAATTCTCATTCTTCTGCATGTTGACCTCCAATTGAGCCAGCACCATTTGTTGAAAAACCTATGTTATCCAATGGATGTTTTCCGTTCCTTTGTCGAAGATCAATTGACCATAGATGTGTGGGTTCAATTCTGGGTCTTCGATCCTATTCCATTGATCTGCCTCCCTGTCACTGTACCAATAACATGCAGTTTTTAGCACTACTGCTCTGTAGTATTTCTTGAGGTACAGGATATTGATTCCCCCACAATGTTTTTTACTGTTGATGATAGTTTTAGCTATCCAGGGTTTTCTGTTATTCCAGATGAATTTGGGAATTGCTATTTCTAACTCTATGAAGAACTGAGTTGGGGTTTTGATGGGTATTGCGTTGAATCTGTATATTGATTTTGGTAAGATTGCCATTTTAACCATATTAATCCTGCCAACCCACGAGCATTGAAGATTTTTCCATTTTCTGAGGTCTACTTCAATTTCCTTCTTAAGAGACCTGAAGTTTTTGTCATATAAATCTTTCACTTGTTTGGTTAGAGTCACACCAAGATATTTTATTTTGTTTGTGGCTATTGTAAAGGTTGTTATTTCCCTAATTTCTTTCTCGGCCTGCTTATCCTTTGTGTATAGCAAGGCTACTGATTTGCTTGAGTTGATGTTATAACCAGCCACTTTGCTAAAGTTGTTTATCAGCTGTAGGAGTTCTCTGTTGGAGTTTTTTTGGTCACTTAAGTATACTATCATATCATCTGCAAATAGTGATATTTTGACTTCTTCCTTTCCAATTTGTATCCCTTTGACTTGCTTATGTTGTCGAATTGCTCTAGCTAGTACCTCAAGTACTATATTGAAGAGATATGGTGATGGGGGCAGCCTTGTCTAGTCCCTGATTTTAGTGGGATTGCTTCAAGTTTCTCTCCATTTACCTTGATGTTGTATATCGGTCTGCAGTAAATTGCTTTTACTATGTTTATGTATGGGCCTTGAATTCCTGTTCTTTCCTAGAGTTTTAGCATGAAAGGGTGCTGAATTTTGTCAAATGCTTTTTCATCATCCAATGAGATCACTATGTGGTTTTTTAATTTGAGTTTGTTTTTGGAGTGTATTACGTTGATGGATTTCCATATATTGAACCATCCCAGTATCCCTGGGATGAAGTCAACTTGATGATGGTTAACGATCGTTTTGATGTGTTCTTGGATTCGGTTGGCAAGAATTTTATTGAGTATTTTTGCATCAATGTTCATAAGGGCGATTGGTCTGAAGTTCTCTTTCTTAGTTGGGTCTTTGTGTGGTTTTGGTATCAGGGTAATTATGGCTTTGTACAATGAGTTGGGTACTGTTCCTTCTGTTTCTATTTTGTGGAATAGTTTGAAGAGTATTGTTATAAGGTCTTCTTTGAAGGTCTGATAGAATTCTGCACTAAAACCATCTGGTCCTGTGCTTTTTTTTTTTTTTTTGTTGGAAGGCTTTCTATGACGTCTTGTATTTCCTTGGGGTTTATGGCACTGTTTACGTGATCTATTTGATCCTGATTTAATTTTGGTATTTGGTATCTGTCTAGGAAATTGTTTATTTTCTCCAGATTCTCCAGTTGTGTTGAGTATAGACTTTTTTAGTAGGATCTGATGATTTTTTGAATCTCCTCAGTTTCTGTTGTTATATCTTCCTTTTCGTTTCTAATTTTGTTGACTTGAATACTGTCTCTGTGCCCTTTCGTAAGTCGGGCTAGGGGTTTATCTATGTTGGTGATTTTTCAAAGAACCAGCTCCTGGTTTTGTTGATTCTTTGTATGGTTCTCTTTGTTTCAACTTGATTGTTTTCAGCCCTGAGTTTGATGACTTTCTGACTTCTATTCCTCCTGGGTGAAATAGCTTCTTTTTGTTCCAGAGCTTTTAGGTGTGCCATTAAGTTGTTAGTATATGCTCTCTCCTGTTTCTTTTTGAAGGCACTCAGGGCTATGAGATTTCCTCTTAGCACTGCTTTCATTGAGTCCCATTGATTTGGGTATGTTGTGCCTTCATTTTCATGAAATTCTAAAAAGTCTTTGATTTCTTTCTTTATTTCTTCCTTGACTAAGGTATCATTGAGTAGAATATTGTTCAGCCTCCATGTATATGAGGATTTTCTGTTGTTTTTGTTGCTATTGAAGAACACTCTTACTTCATGGTGATCAGATAGGAAGCATGGGATTAGTTCAATCTTTTTATATTTGTTGAGGTCTGTCTTGTGGCCAATTATGTGGTCGATTTTGGAGAAGGTGCCATGAGGTGCTGAGAAAAAGGTATAGTCTTTTGCTTTAGGATGAAATGTTCTATATATATCTCTTAGATCCAATTGGTCCAAAGTTTAAATGAGTTTCCCTGTGTCCCTCTTTAGTTTCTGTTTTCCTGATTGGTCCATTGAGGATAGTGGAGGGTTGAGGTCCCCCACAATTATTGTGTTAGGTACAATGTGTGCTTTGAGCTTTAATATATATTTTTTTTTTTTACGAATGATGGTGCCCTTGCATTTGGAGCATAGATGTTTAGAATTATGAGTTCTTCTTGGTAGATTTTTCCTTTGACCAGCAAGAAGTGAACTTCTATGACTCTTTTGATGACTTTACATTGAAAGTCAATTTTATCTGATATTAGTATGGCTATTCCAGCTCGCTTCCTCTGACCATTTGCTTGCAAAATTGTCTTCCAGCCTTTTACTCTAAGGTAGTGTTTGTCTTTGACTCTGAGGTGTGTTTCCAGTATGCAGCAAAATGTAGGGTCTTGCTTCCATATCCAGTCTGCTAGTCTATGCCTTTTTATTGGGGAATTGAATCCATTGATGTTAAGAGATATTAAGGAATAGTGAGTATTTCTTCCTGTCATTTTTGATGTTATTTTTGTTTGTGAGTGGTTATCTTCTTTTGAGTTTAATGGGAGAAGCTTACTATCTTGTGTTTCTAGGGTGCAGTCTCCCTCCTTGTATTGGAATTTTCCTCCTATTATCTTTTGTAGAGCTGGGTTAGTGGGAAGATATTGTGTAAATTTGGCCTTGTCCTGGAATATTTTGATTTCTCCATCTATGTTAATTGAGAGTTTTACTGGGTATAGTATTTTTGGCTGACAATTGTTTTCTCTTGGAGTCTGCATGTGATCTGCCCAGGATCGGCTAGCTTTTATAGTCTCTGGAGAGAATTCTGGTGTGATTCTGATAGGTCTTCCTTTATATGTTACTTGACCTTTTTGTCTTACTTCCTTTAAAATTCTTTTTTTGTTTTGTACATTTGGGGTTTTGATTATTATGTGACGGGAGGTATTTCTGTTCTGGTCCAGTGTGTTTGGAGTTCTGTAAGCTTCTTGTATATTCATGGGCATCTCTTTCTTTAAGTTAGGGAAGTTTTCTTCCATAATTTTATTGAAGATATTTGTTGGCCCTTTAAATTGTAGATCTTCACTCTCATCTATCCCTATAATCCTTAGGTTTGGTCTTCTCATATTGTCCTGGATTTCCTGGATGTTTTGGCTTACAAGCTTTTTGAATTTTGTATTTTCTTTGTCTGAGGAGTCAATGGTTACTATGGTATCTTCAGCATCTGAGATTCTTACCTCTATCTCTTGTATTCTGTTGTTGATATTTGCATGTACGACCCCTGATTTCTTCCCAAGGTTTTCTATCTCCGAAGTTGTCTCCCTTTGTGATTTCTTAGTTGTTTCTACCTCTGTGTTCAGATCTTGGATGGTTTTGTTCAGTTCTTTCACTTCAGATATATCAGAAAATATCTCGACTTCCTTTTTATCTCTATTAATATTTATTCATATACCTAACACTGTATCTGTGAAAATTACCACAAAAAATCTTCAAATTTTAACATTTTCTCTTAAATTTCCATAATTTTATCAGAAATATTATAGAGCAATCTTCAGTTTTATCAGATATCGTCTCCACATTTTTTGCTTATGATCCTAATGTATTTGTATGCATTTCATTGAATCAGAGATTTTATCAAAAAATCTTCAATGTTATCAATTTTCCTATGTTCTCATCCATTTTTCATTCATAAGTTAGATGTAAATCTTTAGAACTAACAGACTATGTCTCCTCTTTCTTTTTCAATAGTATTCGAATTGTATTTGTATGCCTATCATTTTCTCCGAGTTTTTTTTCTGAATATTCAATTTTATCAATTATCCTAAGCAATCTTCATTTTTTCTTATATATCTTAGATGAAAATATTCAATTTTATCAGAAAAATTCTCCTCTTCCTTTTTCAATTGTATTCTAAATGAATTTGTATTCTTATCATTGCATTTGAGTTTTTTCCAAAATAACACTTCAATTTATAAATTATCTCATGATATCCTCAGTTTTACCATACATATGTTAGAAGATTTTCTTCAGTTTTATAGGAAAATGGCTCCACTTCCTTTTTCAATTACATTCTAATTGTGTTTGTATGCTTTCCATTGTATCTGTCTAAATTACCTCAAAAATCGTCAATTTTTAGATTTTTTCTATGAGTTTCCCTTACTTTATCTGAAATCTATTATACAAAATATTCACTTTTATCAGAAAAATGTTTCTATTCTGTTTTTTCAATTACATTCTAATTGTATTTGTAAGCCTATCATTTTATCTGTGAAAATTAACACAAAAAACTTCAAATTTTACAGTTTTCCTATGAATTTCCATAATTTTATGATGTTAGGCAAATTTATTCAGATTTATTATAAAATATCTCCACTTCCTTTTACAACTATATTATTATTTATTTGTATGCCTACCATTCTATCTGTGAAAATTTACACAAAAATCTTCAAACTTTAACATTTTCACATGAATTTCCATAATTTTATTAGAAATGTTATACAAAAATCTTCAGTTTCATCAGAAAATATCTCCACTTTCTTTTTCACGTATATTCTAATAGTATTAGTATGCATTTAAGTTATCTGAGATTTTATCAAAAATCCTTCAATTTTTCAATTTTCCTACGTTATTGTCCATTTCATCATACATATGTTAGGTGAAAATCTTAAGTTGTATACAAAAATGTCTCCATCTACTTTTTCGATTATATTGTTATTATATTTGTATGCCTATTCTTGTATTTGAGAATTTTCTATGAAAATCTTCGATTTAATCTATTATCCTATGTAATCCTCAATTTTATTATACATACGCTAAATGAAATTCTTCAGTTATATCAGAAAATGTCTCATCTTCCTTTTACCATTGTATTCTAATAGTCTGTAATCTTATCATTCCATCTGAGTTTTGGGCAAATAAATCTTGAATTTTACCAACTACACTGGTAATCCTTTATTTTAGCATATATATGTTAGATGAAAATCTTAAGATTTACATGAATATATCTCTACTTCCTCCTTCAATTATATTCTAAATGTAATTGCATGCCTATCATTCTAGCCTAGTTTTTTAAAAAAGAATCTTACATTTTATAAATTATGTTATTCTCAATTTTATCATAGATATTTTAGAGGAAAATCTTCAATTTTAAATAAAAATGTCTCCACTTCATTTTTCTATTAAATTCTAATTTTACTTGTATGCCTACCATTTTATTGTGAACCTTACCACAAAAATATCAATTTTTAAATTCTTCCAATGAATTTTCCTTACTTTATCAGTAATATGTTATACGGAGTATTCCATTTTGTCAGAAAATGTCTCCACTTCATTTTCAAATATGTAATAGTTCTATTTGTATGCCTATCATTGTATCTTAGATGTTTTTCAAAAAATCTTCAATTTTATCAGTTATTATATGTAATCCTGAATTTTATGATACATATGATAGATAAAAACTTCAGTTCTACCAGAAAATAATTCCACTTCCCTTTTCAATTATGTGATAATTCTATTTGAATGCCTATCATTATATCTGATAGTTTTTCAAGAAAATCTAAAATTTTATCAGTTGTACTATATAATCCTCAATTTTATCATGAATATTTTAGATGAAGATCTTCAGTTCTATCAGAAAATATCTCCACATCCCTTTTCAATTGTCTTCTAATTGTATTCGTATGCAGATCATTGTATCTGAGTGTTTTTACAGATAAATCTTCAATTTTATCAATTATCTCATGTAATCCTCAATTTAGTCATACATATGTTAGATGAAGATCTTCAGTTCTTTACATAAATGTGTCATCGTCCTTTTTCAATAATACTTTAGTTGTATTTGTATGCTTATCTTGTATCTGAGGTTTTTTTCCAATATATCTTCAATTTTATAAATTATATTATGTTATCCTGAATTTAAACATACATATGTTGGATGAAAATCTTGTTTTATGAGAAAATGTCTTCACTTTTTCTTCACTTATTTGTAGTTTTATTTGTATGCTTTTCATTGTATCTGAGATTTTATCACAAAAATCTACAATTTTATCAATTTTCCTATGTTTTCATCCATTTTATCATCCATAAGGTAGATATAAAGATTCAGAATATGTCTCCACGTCCTCTTTCAATTGTCTTCTAATTGTATTTGTATGCCTATCATGGTATCCGAGTTTTTTTCTGAAGAAATGTTTAATTTTATCAATTATCCAATGTAATTCTCAATTTTATTTTATATATGTTAGATAAAAATCATCAGTTTTATCAGAAAATGCCTCCTCTTCCTTTTTCAATTGTATTCAAATTCTATTCTTATGCCTCTGAGTGTATCCATATTTTCTCTGAATTAATCTTAAGTTTTATCAATTATCCTATGTAATTCTCAATTTTATCATATATATGTTAGATAAAAATCTTCAGTTTTATCAGAAAATGTATCCTCTTCCCTTTTCAAATTTATTCTAATTTTATTTGTATGAAATTATTTACCTGATTTTTCTGCAAAAAATCATAAATTTTACATATTTTCCTAACTTTCCTCAATTTTATCACATATATTAGAGGAAAATCTTCAGTTTCATAAGTAAATGGATCCACTTCCTTTTTCAATTACATTCTAATTGTATTTGTATGCTTACTATTGTATTTGTGAATATAACCACAAAAATCTTCAATTTTTAAATTTTCCTCTGAATTTCCCTTACTTTATCAGAAATATGTTATATGTAATCTTACTTTTATCAGAAAATGTCTCCACTTCCTTTTTCAATTATATGATAATTGTATTTGTATGCCTATCATTGTATCTGAGATTTTTCTAAGATCTTCAAATTTATCATTTATCTTATGCAATCCTCAATTTTACCTTACATATGTTTGATGAAAATCTTCACTTCTATCAAAAAATGTGTCCGTTTAATTTTTCATATTTTTCTAATTGTATTTCTTTGCCTATCATTGTATGTGAGTTTTGTTTTTCAAAGAAATCTTCAGTTTTAAAAATTATCTCATGCTTTCCTCAATTTTATCATAGATATTTTAGATGAAAATCTTCAGTTTTACACAAAAATATCTCCACATACTTTTTCAATTCTATTCTAAATCCATTTGTATGCCTATCATTGTATGTGAGATTTTTCTAAGAAAATCTTCAATTTTTATCAGTTATCCTATGAAATCCTCAGTTTTATCATATATATATATATAATGAAAATCTTTAGTTCTTTATGAAAATGTCTCCTCTTCCTTTTTCAATAATACTCTAGTTGTATTTGTATGCCTATCCTTGTAACTGAGCTTTTGTTTTCCAAAATATCTTCAAGTTTATAAATTATCTTATGTTATTCTCAATTTTAACATGTATTTGTTAGAAGAAAGTCTTCAGTTTTATCAGAAAATGTTTCTATTCCTTTTATCAATTACATTGTAATTGTGTTTGTAAGCCTATCATTGTTTCTGTGAAAATTACAAAAAGCTTCGAATTTTAGAGTTTTCCTATGAATTCACATAATTTTATCAAATATTTCTTATGTAAAATTCTTAAGATTTATTAGAAAATATCTCCATGTCCTATTTAACTATATTATTATTTATTTGTATACCTAAAATTTTATCTGGGGAAATTACCACAAAAATCTTCAAATTTTAACATTTTCTCATAAATTACCACAATTTTATGACAAATAGTATACAAAAAGCTTTAGTTTTATCAGAAGACATCTGCACTTTTTTTCGCTTATAATGTTATTGTATTTGTATGCCTTTCATTGAATCTGAGATTTTTATCAAAAAAATCTTCAATTTTACCAGTTTTCCTGTGTTATAATCCATTTGTCATACATAAATTAGACGTAAATCTTGAGAATTAACAGAATATATCTCCTGTTCCTTTTTCCATTGTATTCTAATTGTATTTGAATGCCTATCATTGTCTCTGAGTATTTTTCTGAATAAATCTTCAATTTTATCTATTATCCTATTGAATCCTCAATTTTATCATACCTATATTGGATGAAAATCTTCAGTTTTATCAGAAAATGTCTCCACTTCCTTTTTCAATTGTATTCTAACTGTATTTGTATGCTTATCATTGCATCTGAGTTTTTTTTCAAAAAGACTTCAATTTTATAAATTATGTTATGTTATCCTCAATTTTATCATCACATATATTAGAGGATTTTCTTCAGTTTTATAAGAAAATGGCTCCACTTCCTTTTTCAATTACTTTCTAATTGTATTTGTATGCTTACCATTGTATCTGTGAAAATTACCTCAAATATCTTCAATTTTTAAATTTTTCCAATGAATTTCCCTTACTTTATCTGAAATATGTTATACAAAATCTTCAGTTTTATCAGAAAATATCTCTATTCCTTTTTTAATTACATTCTAATTGTGGTTGTAAGCCTATCATTTTTGTCAGTGAAAATTACCACACAAAAACTTCAAATTTTACACTTTTCCTATGAATTTCCATAATTTTATCAGATATATGTTATGGAAAATTCTTCAGATTTATTAGAAAATAACTCCACTTCCTTTTATAACTATATTATTATTTATTTGTATGCCTCCCATTCTGTCAACATTTCCACAAAAATTTTCAATATTTAACATTTTCACATGAATTTCCATAATTTTATTAGAAAAGTTATACAAAAATCTTCAGTTTTATATCTCTTTTTTCACTTATATTCTAATTGTATTCATATGCTTTTAATTGTATCTGAGATTTAATTAAAAAACCTTCAATATTATTAAGTTTTCTGTTATCATCCATTTTTATCATACATATGTTAAGTGAAAATCTCGTTTTATACAAAATTCTCTCCAGCTACTTTTTCAATTATATTCTAATTGTGTTTGTATGCCTATCCTTTTATGTGAGGATTTTCTAAGAAAATGTTCTATTTAATCATTTATCCTATGTAATCCTCAATTTTATCATACATATGATAAATGAAAATCTTCAGTTTTATCAGAAAATGTCTTGTCTTCCATTTTCAATTGTATTCTAATATTCTTTGTAATCTTATCATTGCATCAAGTTTTTCTCAATTTTATCAAACATATATAGAGAAAAATCTTCAGTTTTATAGGAAAATATCTCTACATCCTTTTACAATTGCATTCTAATTGTATTTGTGTGCCTACCATTTTATTTGTGAAAATTACCACAAAAATCTTCAATTTTTAAATTTTTCTTATGAATTTCCCTTACTTTATCAGAAATATGTCATATAAAATCTTTATTTTTATCAGAAAATATGTTCACTTCTTTTGAATTATGTGATAATTCTATTTGTATCCCTATCATTGTATGTGAGATTTTTCAAAAAAAAAATCTTCAATTTTATCAGATATCTTATGTAATCCACTTTCTTTCTCAAGTTAATTCTAATTTTATTTCTATAGTTATCATTGTATTTCAGATTTTTTCAAAAAATCTTCAAGTTTAGTTTTTATCTCCTGTTATCCTCATTTTTTTTCATACATATGTTGGATGAAAAGCTTCAGTTCATTGCGATAATGTCTCCACTTCCTTTTTTCATTTACATTCTAATTGTATGTATATGCCTATGATGATATGTGAGTTTTTTAAATAGATATTTAATTTTATGTATTACATTATGTTATCCTTAATTTTATCATACATATATTGGATGAAAATCTTCAGTTTTTTATGATGTCTTCACAGATGTTTTCATGATTTTCTATTTTTATTTGTATGCCTATCATTGTATTTGTGTTTTTTTGTAAAAACTCAATTTTGTATATTGTCTTGTTATCCTCAATTTTACCATACACATGTTAGAGAAAAATCTTCAATTTATTCGAAAATATTTCCACTTCATTTTCCGATTATGTTCTAATTGTATTTGTATCCCTTCTCTTGTATCTGTGAAAATTAACTCACAAAACTTCATTTTTTAAATTTTTCCTATGAATTTCCCTTACTTTATCAGAAATATGTTATACAAAATCTTCAGTTTTGTCAGAAAATATCTCCACTTCATTTTCAATTATGAGATATTTCTATTTATATTTCTATCAATGTATCTGAGCTTTTTCCAAAAATCTTCAATATTATCAGTTGTCATATGAAATCCTCAATTTTATCATACTTATGTTAGATTAAAATCTTCAGTTCACCAGAAAATATCGCCACATCCTTTTTCAATTATATATATTCTAATTATAATTGAGTTTTTTTTTCAAAAAATTTTCAATTTTACCAGTTACCCTATGTAATCCTCAATTTTTTGTGCATATTTTAGATGAAAATCTTCAGTTCTATCAGAAAATATCTCCACTTACCTTTTCATTTATATTCTAATTTTATTTGTATGCTGACCATTGTATCTGAGTTTTTTCCAAATAAATCTCCAATTTTATCAATTATCTTTTGTAATCCTAAATATTATCATACATAGGTTAGATAAAAATTTTCAGTCCTTTGCGGAAATGTCTCCTCTACCTTTTTCAATAATCTAGTTGTATTTGTATCCCTATCCTTGTAAATGAGTTTTTGTTTTCCAAAATATCTTCAAGTTTATAAATTATCTTATGTTATTCTCATTTTTAACATACATATATTAGATGAAAATCTTCAGTTTTATCAGAAAATTTCTCTATTTCTTTTTTCAATTACATTCCAATTGTATTTGTAAGCCTATCATTATATCTGTGAAAATTACCACAAATATCTTCAAATTTTAGTTTTCCCATGAATTTCCTTCATTTTATCAGATATATGTTATGCAATTTCTCAGATTTATCAGAAAGTATCTCCACTTCCTATTTCCATTACATTATTACTTATTTGTATCCATACCATTGTATCTGTGAAAATTACTACAAAAAATTTCAAATTTTAACATTTTCACATGAATTTCCCTAATTTTATCAGAAATATTATACAATAATCTTCACTTTTATCAGAAAATGTCTCCACATTCTTTGTCACTTATTTATGCTTGTATTTCTATGCCTTTCATTATATCTGAGATTTTATCAAAAAGTGTCTATTTTATCAATGTTCCTATGTTATCATCCATTTTATCATCCATAAATTAGATATAAATCTTCAAAATTAACAGAATATGTCTCCACGTCGTTTTTCAAGTGTATTCTAATTGTATTTGTATGCCTATCATTGTAACCGTGTTTTTTTCTGAATAAATCTTCAATTTTTTCAATTATCCTATGTAATTCTCAATTTTATCATACATATGTTAGATAAAAATCTTCAGTTTTATCAGAAAATATATCCTTTTCCTTTTTCAATTGTACTCTAATCCTATTTCAATGCTGATCACTGCATTCGAGTTTTTTTCAAATAATTCTTCAATTTTATAAATTACCTTAAGTTATCCTCAAGTTTATCAAACATATGTTAAAGGAAATTTTTCATATTCATAGGAAAATGTCTCCACTTCCATTTTCAATTGCATTCTAATTTTATTTGTATGTGTACCATTGTATCTATGAAAATTACCACAAAAATCTTCAATTTTAAAGTTTTCCTATGAATTTCCTTTACTTTATCAGAAATATGTTATATGAAATCCTTAGTTTATCATGAAATGTCTCCACTTCCTTTTCAATTATCTGATAATTCTATTTGTTTGCCTATCATTGTATGTGAGATTTTTTCTAAAATCCTTCAATTTTATCAGATCATTGTAATCCTCAATTTTATCATGCAGATTTTAGATGAAAATCTTCAGTTCTATCATAAAATGTTTCAACTTCCGTTTTCAATTGAATTCTAATTATATTTGTATGGCTATCATTGTATTTGTGTATTGTTCAAAAAAATCTTCAATTTTATATATTATCTTATGTTAGCCTCAATTTTATCATACCTATGTTAGATGAAAATCTTCATGAGTTTACGAAAATGTCTCCATTTCCTTTTTCAATTACATTCTAATTGTATTTATATGCTTATAAATGTATCTGATTTTTCAAAATTATATTCAATTTTATAAATTATGTTATCCTCATTTTATCATACATATATTAGATGAAAACCTTCAGTTTTACATGAAACTATCTCTGCTTTTTTTGGTTATATTCTTATTATATTTTTATGCCTATCATTGTATCTGAGTTTTGTCCAAATGAATTTTCAATTTTATCAATTACCCTAGTAATCCTTGATTTTATCATATATATTAGATGAAAACTTCAATTTTATTAGAAAATGTCTCCCCTTCGTTTTTCAGTTGTATTCTAATTGTGTTTCTATGCCTATCATTGAATCTGAGTGTTTCTCCAAAAATATTATTAATTTTATAAATTATCTTATGGTATCCTCATTCGATCATTCGTATGTTATATGAAAACCTTCAGCTTTATTTGAAAAAGTCTCCTCTTCTTCCTTCAATCATATTCAAAATATATTTGTACGCTTATCAGTGTATCTTAGATTTGCCAAACAAATTCTTCTGTTATGATATGTAATCCTCAATTTTATGATCCATATGTTAGATTAAAATCTTCAGTTCTACCAGAAAATATTTCCACCTCCATTTTCAATTTTATTCCAATTATATTTGGATGCCTATCATTGTATCTGAGTTTTTTCAAAATAATCTAAAATTTTATCAGTTTTCCTATGTAATCCTCAATTTTATCATGCATATTTTAGATGGAAAGTTTCAGTTCTATCAGAAAATATCTCCACTTCCCTTTTCAATTATATTCTATTTGTATTTGTATGCAGATCATTGTATCTGAGTATTTTTCCAACAAATCTTCAATTTTATCAATCATTTTATGTAATCTTCAATATGTTAGATGAAAATCTTCAATTCTTTAAATAAATGTGCCCTCTTCCTTTTTTTTATAATACTCTAGTTGTATTTGTATGCCTATCCTTGTATCTGAGTGTTTGTTTTCCAAAATATCTTAAATTTTCTAAATTATCTTATGTAATCCTCAATTTTAACATCCTTCAGGAAATGGAGACATTTTCATAAAGTAGTGAAGATTTTCATGAAACATATGTATGATAAAATTGAGGATAACATAAGATAATGTATAAAATTGAAGACTTTTTTTGAAAAAAAAACCTCAAATACAATGATAGCCATACAAATATGATTAAAATTCATTTGAAAAACAATGTGGGGACTTTTTATGATAGAACTGAAGATTTTCATCTAAAATATGCTTGATAAATTGAGGATTATATAGCATATCTGATAATATTGAAGTTTTTTTTGGAAAAATCTCACATACACTGTTAGGCATACAAATAGAATTATCAGATAATTTAAAAGGAAGTGGAGACATTTTTTGATCACACTAACAATTACATATAATATATTTTTGATAGAGAAAGTGAAATTCATAGGAAAAATTAAGAAACAATATTTTTTGTGGTAATTTTCATACATATAATGGAACACATACAAATACAATTAGAATGTAATTGTAAAAGAATGTGGAGACATTTTCCTATAAAAATTATGATTTTCCTCTAATCTTTGCATGATAAAATTGAGGATAACTTAATTTATGAAATTGAAGATTTTTTGAAAAAAACTCAGATTCAATGATAAGCATACAAATACAATTAGAATACAATTGAAAAAGGAAGAGGAGATATTTTGTGATAAAACTGAATATTTTTATCTAACATGTATGATAAAATTGAGAACTACAAAGGATAATTGATAAAATTGAAGATTTATTCAAAAAAACTCGGATACAATAATTGGCATGCAAATACTGTTAGAATACAATTGAAAAAAATGACATGGAGATATATTCTGATAATTCTGAGGATTTACATCTAACTTATGTGTGATAAAATGGATGATAACATAGGAAAATTGATAAAATTGAAAATTTTTGTTATAAAATCTCTGAAAGAATTAAAGGCATACAAATATAACTATAAATAAGTGAAAAACTAAGTGGAAATATTTTCTGATAAAAATGAAGATTTTTGTATATCATTTCTGAGTAAATTATGGAAATTCATGTCAAAATGTTAAAATGTGAAGATTTTTCTAGTAATTTTCAGAGATACAATTGTAGGCATATAAAAATAATATAGTTGAAAAAGGAAATGGTGATATTTTGCATGATGTATATCTGATAAAATTATGGAAATTTATAAGAAACTGTAAAATTAGATTTTTTTGGTAATTTTCACAGATACAATGGTAGCCATATAAATATAATTAGAATGTAACTTTAAAATGATGTGGAAACATTTTTCCTATAAAACTGAAGATTTTCCTCTAAGATATGTTTGATAAAATTGAGGAAATAGTAGGATAATTTATAAAATTGATGTATTTTTGCAAAAAAACTCAGATGCATTAATAAGATTACAAAGACTATTAGAATACACTTGAAAAAGGAAGACAAGACATTTTCTGATAAGACTGGAGATTTTAATATAACCTATGTATGATACAAATGAGGATTACATAGGATAACTGATAACATTGAAGATTTTCTTAGAAAATTCTCAGATACAAGGATAGGCATGCAAATCTAATAAGAATATAAATGAAAAAGTAGCTGGAGACTTTTTTGAATAAAACTTTAGATTTTCACCTAACATATGTATGATAAAAAGGATGATAACATCGAAAACATGATAAAGTTGAAGGTTTTTTTGATAAAATCTCAGATATACTTAAAGGCATACTAATACAATTAGAATATAAGTGACAAAGAAACTGGAGATATTTTCTGATAAAACTGAAGATTTTTGTATAATATTTCTAATAAAATTTTGGAAATTCACGTAAAAATGTTAAAACTTGAAGATTTTTGTGGTAATTTTCACATATACAATGGTAGGATTAAAACATAAATAGAATGTAATTGAAAAAAGGAATAGAGACATTTTCTGATAAAACAGAAGATTTTGTATAACATTTCAGATAAAGTAAGGGAAAATCATAGTTAAAATTTAAATATTGAAGATTTTTGAGGTAATTTTCACAGATACAATAGTAAGCATACAAATTCAATTAGAATGTAATAGAAAAATTAATTGGAGCCATTTTCCTATAAAACTGAAGAAAATCCTCTAATATATGTATGTTAAAATTGAGGATAACATAATTTATAGCATCAAAGATTTTTTGAAAAAAACTCAATTGCAATGATAAGCATACAAATACGCTTAGAACACAATTGAAAAAAGAGGAGGAGATATATTCTGATAAAATTGAAGGTTTTCATCTAAGAAATGTATGATAAAATTGAAGATTACATAGAATAATTGATAAAAATAATTTTATCATACATATGTAGGATGAAAATCTTCAGTTTTATACAGAAATGTCTCTACCTCCTTTTCAATAATATTCTAATTTTATTTGTATGACTATCAGTATATCTGAGATTTTTCCAAAAAAAATCTTCAATTTTATCAGATATTGTTGCCCCCCCCAAAAGATCCCACATGCCCTTTTCACTCCCCCTGCTCTCTCATCCACCCCTTCCCACTTCCCTGTTCTGGTATTCCCCTACACTGTTGCTTTGATCATTTCCAGCACCAGTGTCCACTCCTTTCTTCTTGTTGGACATCATTTAGTGTTTGAATTGTGTCTTTGGTGTCCCAAGATTCTAGGCTAATATCTAGTTATCAGTGAGTGCATACCATGGGTATTCTTTTGAGACTGGGTTACCACACTTAGTATGATGTTCTCCAGCTCCATACAATTCTCTTAGAATTTCATGAATTCATTGTTTCTAATGGCTGAATAGTACTCCATTGTATATATAAACCACATATTTGGTATCCATTCCTCCATTGAGGAACATCTGGTTTATTTCCAGCTTCTGGATATTATAAACAAGGCTGAACTTAGTGGAGCATGTATCCTTATTGCATGCTAGGGAATCTTCTGGGTATATGCCCAGGAGATGTATGGCTGGGTCCTCCGGAGTATAGTATCCAGTTTTCTGAGCAACCTCCAGACTGATTTCCAGAGTGGTTTTAACAGCTTGCACTCCCACCAGCAGTGTAGGAATGTTCCTCTTTCTCCACATCCTTGCCATCACCTAATGTCTTCTGAGTTTTTAATCTTAGCCATTCTGACTGGTGTGAGGTGAAATCTCAGGGTTGTTTTGATTTGCATTTCTCTAATGACTAATGTTGTTCAACATTTTTTAATGTGTTTCACAGCCATCTGAATTTCATCAGGTGAAAAGTCTTTGTTTAGCTCTGTACCCCATTTTTGGATAGGGTTATTTGGTTTTCTGGTGTCTAACTTCTTGAGTTCTTTGTATTCATTGGATATTATCCCTCTGTCAGATGTAGGGTTGGTGAAGATCTTTTCCCAATTTGTTGGTTGCTGTTTTGTCCTTTTGACAGTGTCTTTTGCTTTACAGAAACTTTGTAGTTTTGTGAGGTCCCATTCATCGATTCTTGCTCTTAGAGCATAAGCAATTGGTGTTATGTTCAGGAACTTTGACCCTGAGCCAATGTCCTCAAGGGTCTTACCCAGTTTCTTTTCTATTTATTTTAGTGTGTCTGGTTTTATGTGGAGGTCTTTGATCCACTTGGAGTTGAGATTAGTACAAGGAGATAAGAATGGATCAATTCTCATTCTTCTGCATGTTGACTTCCAGTTGAGCCAGCACCATTTGTTGAAAAGGCTATCATTTTCAACTGGATGTTTTCAACTCCTTTGTCGAATATCAATTGGCCATGGATGTGTTGGTTTACTTCTGGATCTGCAATTCTATTTCATTGATCCACCTCCCTGTCATTGTACCAATGCCATGTAGTTTTTACCACTACTGATCTGTAGTATCACTTGAGGTCCCGCATATTGATTCCACCAGAAGATCTTTTACTGTTGATGATAGTTTTAGCTATCCTGGGTTTTTTGTTATTTCAGTTGAATTTGGGAATTGCTCTTCCTAACCCTATTAAATTCTAATTTACTCTATATGCCTATGATGGTATGTGAGTTTTTTAAAATAAGTATTTAATTTTATAAATTATGTTATTCTCAGTTTTATCATACATATATTAGAGGAAAATCTTCAGTTTTATATGAAAATGTCTTCAAGTCTGTCTTATATTAGTTATATTCTTAGTTATATTCTATTTATACTTTTATGTGTATCATTGTATCAGAGTTTTTTCCAAATAAATCTTCAATTTTATCAATTACCCTATTAATCCTCTCTTTTATCATACATATGTTAGATAAATTTTTCAGTTTTATCTGAAGATGTGTCCACTTCGTTTTTCAATTGCATTCTAATTGTATTTCTATGCCTATCATTGTATATGAATTTTTTCCAAAAAGTCTTCATCTTTATAAATGACCTTGTGATATCCTCAATTTATCACATGTATGTTATATGAAAATCTTCAGTTTTATACGAAAAGGTCTCCACTTCCTCGTTCAATTATATTCTAAATGTATTTGTATGCCTATTATTGTATCTGAGATTTTTTCAAAAAAATCTTCAATTTTATATATTATCTTAACTTATTCTCAATTTTTTCATAAATATATTAGAGGAAAATCTTCAATTTTAATTGAAAATGTCTCCACTTCATTTTTTGATTGCATTGTATTTGTGTTTGTATGCCTGCCATTGTATCTGTGAAAATTACCACAAAAATCTTCAATTTTTAATTTTTTCCTATGTTTTTCCCTTACTTTATGAGAAATGTGTTATACAAAATCTTCAGTATTGTCAGAAAATGCCTCTACTTCATTTTCAATTATGAGATAATTCTATTTGTATGCCTCTCAGTGTATCTGAGCACTTTCCTAAAAAATCTTTAATTTTACCAGTTATCATATGTAATCCTCAATTTTATCATGCATATGTTAGATTAAAATCTTCAGTTCACAAGAAAATGTCTCCAATTCGATTTTCAATTATATTCTAATTTTAATTGGATGCCGATCATTGTATCTGAGGTTTTTTTGAAACATAGAATTTTAGCAGTTACCTTATATAATCCTCAATTTTATAATGTATATTTTAGATGAAAATCTTCAGTTCTACCAGAAAATACCTCCTCTTCCCTTTTCATATATTCTAATTGTATTTATATACCGACAATTGTATCTGAGTTTTTTCCAAATAAATCTTCAATTTTATCAATTATCATTTGTAATCCTCATGTTTTTTATACATTGTTTAGATGAGAATCTTCAGGTCTTTACGCAAATACCTCCTCTTCCTTTTTCAATAATAATTTAGTGGTATTTGTATGCCTATTCTTGTGTCTGAGTTTTGTTTTCCAAAATATCTTCAATATTATAAATTATCTTGTGTTATCCTCAATTTTAACATACAAATATTAGATGAAAATCTTCAGTTCTATCAGAAAATATCTCTATTTCTTTTTTCATTTGCATTTGTATTAATCGTATTTGTAAGCCTATCATTGTATCTGTGAAAATTACCACAAAAATCTTCAAATTTTACAGTTTCCTATGTATTTCAATCATTTTATCAGATATATGTTGTGCAAACTTCTTCAGATTATCAGAATAATCTCCACTTCCTTTTTCAACTATATTATCATCTTATTTGAATGCCTACCATTGTATCTGTGAAAATTACCACAAAATACTTCAAAGTTAATATTTTCACATGAATTTCCATAATGTTATCTGAAATGTTATACAAAAACTTCAGTTTTATCAGAAAATGTCTTCCCTTTCTTTTTCACATATATTTTAATTGTATTTGCATGCCTTTCATTGTATCTGAGATTCTATCAAAAACACCTTTAATTTTATCAATTTTCCTATGTTGTCATCTATTTTGTAATACATAAGTTAAATGTAAATGTTCAGAATTAACAATAAATGTCTCCACTTCTTTTTCAATTTCATTCTAATGGCATTTGTAAACCTATCATTGTATCTGAGATTTTTTCTGAATAAATTTCAATTTTATCATTAATCCTATTTGATCCTTAATTTTATCCTGCAAATTTTGAAGAAAGTCTTCAGTTTTCTCAGAAAATGTCCCCACTTTGTTTTCATTTGTATTCTAATTGTATTTGTATGCTTATCATTTCATCTGAATTTTTTGAAAAATATCTTCAATTTTATAAATTATCTTAAATTATCCTCAATTTTATCATACATGTGTTAGAGGAAAATCTTCAGCTTTATAGGAAAATGTCCCCACTTCTTTTTTCAATAAGACTCTAATTTTTATACGGATAACATTTTATCTGTAAAAATTACCACAAAAATCTTCAATTTTGTAATTTTCCTAAGAATTTCCCTTATTTTATATGAAATATGGGATACAAAATTTTTCGTTTTATCAAAAAATATCTCCACTTCCTTGTGCAATCATGTGATTATTGTATTTGTATGCCTATCATGGTATCTGAGCTTTTTCAAAGAAATCTTCAATTTTATCAGTTATCATATGTAATCCTCAGTTTTATCATACATATGTTTGATGAAATCTTCAGTTTTATCAGAAAAAATGTCCACTTAATTTTTCAAATGTATTCTAATTGTTTATCTTTGCATATCATTGTATCTGAGTTTTGTTTTTCAAAGAAATCTTCAGTTTCAAAAATTATCTTATGTTATCCTCAATTTTATCATACATATGTTAGATGAAAACTTTCAGTTTTATACAAAAATATCTCCATATACTTTTCATGTGTATTCTAATTGTATTTGTATGCCTATCATTGTATGTGAGATTTTTCTAAGAAAATCTTCAATTATCAGTTATCCTATGTAATTCTCAATTTTCTCATATATATTAGATGAAAATCTTTAGTTCTTTATGAAAATGTTTGCACTTCATTTTCCAATAATACTCTACTCGTATTTGTATGCCTTTCCTTGTATCTGAGTTTTTGGTTTCCAAAATATCTTCAATTTTATAAATTATCTTATATTACTCAATTTTAACATACATTTGTTAGATGAAAATCTTCAGTTCTATCAGAAATTGTCTCTATTCCTTTTTTCAATTACATTCTAATTGTGTTTGTAAGACTATTATTGTATCTGTGAAAACTACCACAAAAATATTCAAATTTATGGTTTTCTTATGAATTTCCATAATTTTATAAGATATAGATTATGCAAAATTCTTCAGATTTAATAGTAAATATCTCCACTTGGTTTTTAATTATATTATTTTGTATTCATATACCAAATATTGTATCTGTGAAAATTACCACAAAAATCTTCAAATTTTAACATTTTCTCATAAAGTATCATAGTTTTATCAGAAATATTATACAAAATCTTCAGTTTTATCAGGAACTATTTCCACTTACTTTTTCACTTATAATCTTATTGTATTTGTATGCCTTTCATTGAATCTGAGATTTTATCAAAAATATCTTCAATTTAATCAATTTTCCTATGTTATCCATTTTTCATTCATAAGTTAGATGTAAAACTCTAGAATTAACAGAATGTCTCCTCTTCCTTTTTCAATAGTATTCAAATTGTATATGTATGCTTATCATTGTCTCCAAGTTTTTTTCTGAATAAATCTTCAATTTATTCAGTTATACTAGGCTATCCTCAATTTTTTCTTACATATGTTTGATGAAAATCTTAAATTTTTTCAGAAAATGTCTCCTCTTTATTTTTCAATTGTATTCTATTTGTATTTGTATGCTTATCATTGCATCTTAGTTTTAAAATAAACTTCAATTTTATAAATTATCTTATGCTATCCTCAATTTTAACATACATATGTTAAAGGATTTTCTTCAATTTTATAGTAAAATGGCTTCACTTCCTTTTTTCAATTACATTTTAATTGTATTTGTATGCTTATCATTGTATATGTGCAAATTACCTCAAAAATCTTCAATTTTTAAATTTTTCCTATGAATTTACCTTACTTTATCAGAAATATGTTATACAAAATCTGGAGTTTTATCAGAAAATGTCTCTATTCCTTTTATCAATTACATTCTAAGTATGTTTGCAAGCCTATCGTTTTATCTGTGAAAATTAACACAAAAAACTTCAAATTTTACAGTTTTCTAATGAATTTCCATAATTTTATCAGATATATGTTCAGTAAAATTCTTCAGATTTATCAGAAAATGTCTCCACTTCTTTTTACAACTATATTATCATTTATTTTTATGCCTACCATTCTATCTGTGAAAATTAGAACAAAAATCTTCAAATTTTCACATTTTCACATGAATTTCCATAATTTTTTAAATGTTATACAAAAATATTCAGTTTCATCAGAAAGTATCTCCACTTTCTTTTTCACTTATTTTCTAATTGTATTAGTATGGCTTTAAGTATATCTGAGATTTTATTAAAAAAACAAACCTATTTTATCAATTTTCATGTGTTATCCATATTATCATACATATGTTAGGTGAAAATCATAAGTTTTATACAAAAATGTCTCCATCTACTTTTTCAATTACATTCTTCTTATATTTGTAAGCCTATCTTTGTATCTGAGAATTTTCTAAGAAAATCTTCAATTTAATTAGTTGTCCTATGTAGTCTTCAATTGTATCATACATATGTTACATGAAAATCTTCAGTTTTAGCAGAAAATATCTTGTCTTCCTTTTTCCATTGTATTCTGATTGTCTTGGTAATCTTATCATAGCATGTGAGTTTTGTCCAAATAAACCTTCCATTTTATCAATTACCTAATAATCCTTTATTTTATCATACATATGTGAGATGAAAATCTTTAGTTTTATCTGAAAATGTCTCCACTTTGTTTTTCAATTGAGTTCTAATAGTATTTGTAAACCTATCACTTTATCTGAGGGTTTTTGCAAAAGAATCTTCAATTTTATAAATTGTACTAAGTTTTTCTGAATTTTATCACACATATGTTAGAGGAAAATCTTCAGGTTTATAGGAAAATTCCTCCACTTCCTTTTGCAATTTTATTCTAATTGTTTTTGTATGCTTATCATCATATCTGTAAAAATTACCACAAAATCTTCAATTTTTATTTTTTCCTATGAATTTCCCTTACTTTATCAGAAATTTGTTATATGAAATCTTTAGTTTTATCAGAAAATGTATTTACTTCCTTTTCAATTATCTCATAATTCTACTTATATGACTATCATTGTATGTGACATTGTCAAAAATGTCTTCAATTTTCTCAGATATCCCATGTAACCTTCAATTTTATGCATATTTTTTGTTTTTGTTTTGTTTTGTTTTGTTTTTTGAGACAGGGTTTCTCTGTGTAACTCGGGCTGTCCTGGAACTCACTCTGTAGACCAGGCTGGCCTCTAACTCAGAAATCTGCCTGCCTCTGCCTTCCTAGTGCTGGGATTACAGGTGCATGCCACCACCGCCCAGCTTATCATGCATATTTTTTATGAAAATCTTCAGTTCTATCATAAAATGTCTACATTTTATTTTTCAATTGAATTCTAATTATATTTGTATGCCTATCATTGTATTTGAGGTTTTTTTAAATCTATATTTATGCCTCTCATTATATTTGAGTTTTGTCCAAATAAATATTCAATTTTATCAATTACACTAGTATTACTTTATTTTATCATACATACATTTGATGAATATCTTCAGTTTCATCAGAAAATATTCCACTTCGTTTTTCAGTTGTATTCTAATTGTATTTCTATGCCTATGATTGTATCTGAGTGTTTTCCCCAACAAGTATTAATTTTTATAAATTACATTATGATATCCTCATTTTATCATATGTCTTATATGGAAATTTCAGATTTATATGAAAATGTCTGCACTTACTCCTTTAATTATATTCTACCAGAAAATCTCTCTACTTTCCTGTTCAATTACATTCTAATTATATTTGGATGCCTATCATGGTATCTGAGATTTTTCTCAAAAAAAAAATCTAAAATTTATCCTGGTATCTGAGTTTCTGTTTTCCAAAATGTCTGCAATTTTATAAATTATCTTATGTTATCCTCAATTTTAACATACATATGTTAGATGAAAATCTTCAGTTTTATCAGAAAATGTCTCTATTCCTTTTGTCAATTACATTCTAATTGTGTTTGTAAGCTTATCATTGTATCTGTGAAAATTACCTCAAAAATCTTCTAATTTTATCTTCAGTTCTTTATGAAAATGTCTCTACTTCCTCTTTCTATTACATTCTAAGTGTATTTATATGCCTATCATTTTATCTGTGTTTCTTTAAAAATATTCAATTTTATAAATTATGTTATCCTCATTTTTATTTTATATACATTAGATGAAGATCTTCAGTTTTATATGAAAGTGTCTCCACATCTGTATGAGTTATATTCTAATTGTATTTTTTTATTTTTTAATTAATTATTTTTTTTTGTTTTTCGAGACAGGGTTTCTCTGTGTAGCCCTGGCTATCCTGAACTCACTTTGTAGACCAGGCTGGCCTCGGACTCAGAAATCTGCCTGCCTCTGCCTCCCAAGTGCTGGGATTACAGGCGTGGGCCACCACCATCCACCTCTAATCGTATTTTTATGACTATCATTGTATCTGAGTTTTTTCTAAATTAATCTTCAATTTTATCAATTACCCTATTAATCCTCTATTTTTATCATACATATGTTAGATGACAATCTTCAGTTTTATCAGAAATTGTCTCCTTTTTCAGTTGATTTCTAATTGTGTTTCTATGCCTATAATTTTATCTGAGCTTTTTGTTCCACAACCTTTAATTTTATAAATTATCTTATGAGGTCCTCAATTTATATGAAAATCTCAGTTGTATACGAAAATGTCTCCACTTCCTCCTTCAGTTATATTCTAAATGTATTTGTATGCCTATCATTGTATCTGAGTTTTTTCAAAAAACTCAATTTTATAAATTATCTTAAGTTGTTCTGAATTTTAGTCATAGATATATTAGAGGAAAATTTTCAATTTTAAACAAAAGTGTCTCCACTTCGTTTTTTGATTACATTCTAATTGCATTTGTTTGCCTACCATTGTATCTGTGAAAATTGCCACAAAATTTTCAATTTTTAAATTGTTCCTAAGAAAATTTAAAATTTTTCCCTTACTTTATCCTTAATATGTTACACGAAAACTTCAGTTTTGGCAGAAAATGTCTCCACTTCATTTTCAATTATGTGATAATTCTATTTGTATGTCTCTCATTGTATTTGAGTTTTTTTTCCAAAAAAAATCTTCAATTTTATCAGTTATATGTAATCCTCAATTTTATGATACATATGCTAGATTAAAATCTTCAATTCTACAAGAAATTATCTCCACTTCCCTTCTCAATTATATTCTAATTATATTTTGATAATCTTTGTATCTGAGTTTATTAAATCTAAAATTTTATCAGTTATTTTACATAATCCTAATTTTATCATGCATATTTTAGATGAAAATCTTCAGCTCTATCAGAAAATATCTCCACTCCCCCTTTCAATTATATTCTAAATGTCTTTGTATGCAGATCATTGTTTCTGAGGTCTTTCGAAGTAAATCTTCAATTTTATCAATTATATTTTGTAATTTCATTGAAACTGAATAAATGTCTTTGCGGATTGTTGAATCTGAGATTTTATCAAAAAAATCTTTAATTTTATCAATTCTCTTATGTTATCATTAATTTGATCATACATTAGTTAGATGTAAATCTTTAGAATTAACAGAATATGTCTTCAAATCCTTTTTGAATTGTATTCTAATTGTATTTGTATGCCTATCATAGTATCTGAGTTTTTTTCTGAATAAAGCTCCAACTTTATCAATTAAGCTATGTAATCTTCAATTTTATCATACATATGTTAGAAATTGATAGAAATACAATTAAAATAAAACTTAAAAATGAAGTGGAGACATTTTCTGATAAAACTGAAGATTTTCATCTAACATATGTATGATAAAATAAGGGATTACAAGGGTATTTGATAAAATTGAAGGTTTCTTTGGGCAAAACTGAGATACAATGATAGGCATAAAATACTATTAGAATATAACTAAAATAAATATGGAGACATTTTCATATAAAACTCAGGATTTTTACCTAATAAATGTATGATAAAAATGAGGATACCATAACAAAATTTATAAAACTGAATATGTTTTTAAAAAGCCACAGATACATTGATAGGCATATAAATAAAAGTATAGTATAATTAAAAAGAAAATGGAGATATTTTAGAAAAGTAATATTTTCATCTAACATATATATGATGAAATTGAGGATAAGATAAGATAATGTATAAAATTGAAGATTTTTTTTGAAAAATTCAAATACAATAATAGCTATACAAATATAATTAGAATTCAATTGAAATAGGAAGTGGAGACATTTTATGATAGAACTGAATATTTTCATCTAAAATCTTCATGATAAAATTGGGGATTACAAAAGATATCTGATCAATTTGAAATTTTTTTTTAAAACCTCACATACAATGATAGGCTTACAAATAGAATTATCAGATAATTGTAAAGGAAGTGGAGAAATTTTCTGATAAAACTAAAGATTTCATATTATATATATCTGAAAAAGTAAGGGAAATTCATAACAAAAATTAAAAAAATTGAAGATATTTTGTGATAATTTTCACAGATACCACGGCAAGCATACAAATACAATTAGAAAGAAATTGAAAAAAGATTGGTGCCATTTTTCTATAAAACTGAAGATTTTCCTCTAACGTATATTATAAAATTGAGGAAAACTTAGGATAATTCATAAAATTGATGATTTTTTGCAAAAATTTCAGATACAATGATGAGCTTTCAAGTACTATGAGAATTCACTTGAAAAAGAAATTGAAATGTTTTCTCATAAAACTGAAAATTTTCATTTAACATATGTATAATAAAATTGAGGATTTCATACTATAACTGATTAATTTCAAGTTATTCTCTACTAAAAGTTCAGATACAATGATAGGCATACTATTACAATTAGAATATAATTGAGAAAGGAGGTGGAGATATTTTTGTATAAAACTGAGAATTTTCATCTAACATATGTATGATAAAATTGAGGATAACTTAGGATAATATTTAAATCTGAAGATATTTTTGAAAAAAGAAAACAGACACAATGATAGGCATACAAATAGAGTTACAATACAATTGAAAAATGTTGAGATATATTCTTTTAATTCTGAAGCTTTACATATACCTTATGGATGATAACATAAAAAAATTGTTAAAATAGAAGATTTTTGTGATAAAATCTCAGTTACAATGAAAGGCCTGCATGTACAAATAAATAATATGTTCTAATAAATATGTGGAAAAGAAAGTGGAGAATTTTTTCCTATAAAACTGATGATTTTCCTCTAACTTTTGTATGATAAAATTGAAGATAACAAGGTAATTTATGAAATTGAAGATTTTTTGGAAAAAGAATTCAGATGCAATGATAAGCATACAAATACAATTAGAATACAATTGAAAAAGGAAGAGGAGATATTTTGTGATAAAACTTAGAATTTTTATCTAACATATATTTGAAAAAATTGAGAATTACAAAGGATCATTGATAAAATTGAAGATTTATTCAATTTTTTATTAAAAAAACTTGGATACAATAATAGGCATGCAAATACCATTAGAATACAATTGAAAAAAGTACTTGGAGACACTGTTAATTCTGAAGATTTACATCTAACTTATGGATGATAAACTTAAAAAATTGAAGATATTTTGTGATTATTTTCACAGATACCACGGCAAGCATACATATGATAACATAGGAAAGTGAAAAAATTGAAGATTTTTTAATAAAATCTCAGATTCAAGGAAAGGCCTACAAATACAGCTATAAATAAGTGAAGAAAAAAGTGGATATATTTTCTGATAAAACTGAAGATTTTTGTATAACATTTCTGAGTAAATTATGGGAATTAATGTCAAAATGTCAAAATTTGAAGATTTTTGTTGTAATTTTCACAGATACAATGGTAAGTATATAAATACCAATACAGTTGAAAAAGGGAGTGGATATATTTTCTGATAAATCTGAGGAATTTTGCTTAAAATATATCTGATAAAATTATGGAAATTCATAGGAAAACTATAAAATTTGAATATTTTTGTGGTAACTTTCACAGATACAATGGTAGGCATACAAATATAATTAGAATGTAATTGTAAAAGGATCTGGAGACATTTACTAATAAAACTGAAGATTTTCCTCTAACTTATGTTTGATGAAATTGAGGAAAACTTAGGATAATTTTTAAAATTGAAGTATTTTTTGCAACAAATGTCAGATTTATTGATAAGATTACAAGGACTATTAGAATACAGTTGAAAAAGGAAGACTAGACATTTTCTGAAAAAGCTGAAGCTTTTCATATAACATGTCTGATACAAATGATTACATAGGATAACTCATAAAATTGAATAATTTCTTAGAAAATTCTCACATACAAGGATTGAAATACAAATACAATTAAAATATAATTGAAAAAGTAGCTGGAGACATTTTTCTATAAAACTTAAGATTTTCACGTAACATATGTATGATAAAATGGATGATAACATAGAAAACTTGATAAAATTGAAGGCTTTTTTTGACAAAATCTCAGATATACTTAAAGGCATAGTAATACAATAAGAATATAAGTGAAAAAGAAAGTGGACATATTTTCTGATAAAACTGAAGATTTTTATATAATATTTCTAATAAAATTTTGGAAATTCATGTGAAAATGTTAAAGCTTGAATATTTTTGTGGTAATTTTTACAGATAGAATGGTAGTCATACAAATGGATAATATAACTGTAAAAGAAATTGGAGAAATTTTCTGATAAATCTGAAGAATTTTGCATAACATATATCTGATAAAATTATGGAAATTCATAGGAAATCTGTAAATGTTTATTTTGGTAATTTTCGCAGATACAATGATGGGCTTACAAACACAAATAGAATGTAATTGAAAAAAGGAATAGAGAAATTTTCTGATAAAACTGAAGATTTCATATAAGATATTTCAGGTACAGTAAGGGAAATTCACAGTTAAAATTTAAAAACTGAAGATTTTTGAGGTAATTTTCACAGATACAATGGTAAGCATACAAATACAATTAGAATGTAAATGAAAAAGGAAGTGGAGCCATTTTCCTATAAAACTAATGAAAATCCTCTAACATGTGTATGTTAAAATTGAAGATAACAAGATAATTTATAACATTGAAGATTTTTTGAAAAAAAAAACTCAGTTGCAATGATAAGCATACAAATACACAGAATAAAATTGAAAAAGGATGAGGAGACATGATAGCATTGAAGACTTTCATCTAACATATATATGATAAAATTGAGGATTACATAGCATAATTAATAAAATTGAAGATTTATTCCAAAAAAAGCCTCAGATACAATGATTGGCATCCAAATAAAATTAGAATACAATTGAAAAAAGAAGAGGAGACATATTCTGTTAATTCCAAAAATTTACATGTAACTTATGTATGATACAATGAATGATAACATAAGAAAATTGATAATATTGAAGAATTTTTTGAAAAAAAATTTAGATTCAATGAAAGGCATACAAAAACAATGAGATTATAAGCAAAAGTGAAAGTGGAGATATTATGTGAGAAAACTGAAGATATTTCTATGATTTTTTGATAAAATTATGTAAATTTATGAGAAGATGTTAAAATTTGAAGATTTTTGTTGCAATTTTCACAGATACAATGGTAGGCATACAAATAAATAAAAATATAGTTGAAAAAGCAAGTAGAGATATTTACTGATAAATCTGAAGAATTTTGCATAACATATATATCTCATAAAATAATGGAAATATGTAAGAAAACTGTAAAATTTGAAGATTTTTATGGTAATGTTCAAAGATACAATGATATTCTTCCAAACACAAATAGAATGTAATTTAAAAAGGAATTGAGGTATTTTCTGATAAAACAGAAGATTTTCATCTAACATGTATGTTAAAATTGAAGATTACATAAGATAATTTAGAAAATTGAAGATTTTTTGAAAACCAAAACTCAGATACAAGGATAGACATACAAATACAACTAGAGTATTATTGAAAAAAGAAGAGGACACATTTTTGTAAAGGACCAAAGATTTTCATCTAACAAATGTATGATAAAATTGAGGATTACATAGGATAACTGATAAAATTGAAGTTTTACTGGGAAAAAGTCTCCAGCTACTTTGTCAATTATATTCTAATTGTGTTTGTATGCCTATCCTTGTATCTGACAATTATCTAAGAAAATCTTCAATTTAATCAGTTATACTTTGTAATCCTCAATTTTTTTCTTTTCCTTTTCTTTTTTTGGTTTTTTCAAGACAGGGTTTCTCTGTGTAGTCTCGGCTGTCCTGAAACTCACTCTGTAGACCAGGCTGGCCTCGAACTCAGAAATCTGCCTGCCTCTGCCTCCCGAGTGCTGGGATTACAGGCGTGTGCCACCACCGTCCGGCTTGTAATCCTCAATTTTATCATACATATGTTAATTGAAAATTTTCAGATTTATCTGAAAATGTCTCGTCTTCCTTTTTCAATTGTATTCTAATAGTATTTGTCATCATATCGTTGCATCTGAGTAGTTTTTGCAAAAAAATCTTCCATTTTATAAATTATCCTTAGTTTTCCTCAATTTTATCAAACATATATTAGAGGAAAATCTTCAGTTTTATAAGAAAAAGTCTCCACATCCTTTTACAATTTTATTCTAATGGTATTTGTATGCATACCATTGAATCTATGAACATTACCACAAAAATCTTCATTTTTTTAATTTTTTCCAAGAATTTCCCTTTCTTTATCAGAAATATGTTAAACAAAATCTTTAGTATTTTCAGAAAATATGTCCACTTCCTTTTCAATCATGTGATAATTCATTCTGTGTGCCTATCATTGTATCTGAGATTTTTCAAAAAAAATCTCCAATTTTATCAGATATACTATGTAATCCTCAATTTTATCATGCATATTTTAGATGAAAATCTTTAGTTCTATCATAAAAAGTCTCCACTTTCTTTTCACTTGAATTCTAACTTCATTTCTATAGGTATCAATTTATTTGGTTTTTTTTTCAAAAAAATCATCAATTTATACATCGTCTCCTGTTATCCTCAACTTTATCATACATATGTATGATGAAAATCTTCAGTTATTTGCAAAAATGTCTCCACTTCCTTCTTTTAGTTTTTTATTTTTATTTTCTATATTCTTTGTTTACATTCCAAAGTCTTTCCCCTTTACCATTTCCCCACACACACACCATACGTCCCATAATTCCTCCCCCCCAACTATTCCCAAATCATCCCCCGGCCATGATTTCTCTATTCCGGGTCTACAAAATTGGATCCAATTTTTTCAGGCCCAGGGTCCTCCCCTTTCTTGGGAATCGTTTGACTTGCTAATTGTGCCTTGAGTATTTAGGGCTTCTGGGCTCATTAATATCCACTTATCAGTTATTGCATTTCATGTGCATTCTTTTGTGATTGGGTTAACTCACTTAGAATTATATTTTCCAGATCTAACCATTAACCTACTAATTGCATGAATTCATTATTTTTAATTGCTGAGTAGTATTCCAATGTATAAATATACCACATTTTCTGTATCCATTTCTCCTTTGAGGGATATCTGGGCTCCTTCCATTTTCTGGCTATTATAAACAAGGCTGCTATAAACATAGTGGAGCATGTGTCTTTATTGTATGCAGGGGAATCCTCTGGGTATATGCCCAGGAGTGGTGTGACAGGGTCCTCTGGAAGTGACATGCACAATTTTCTGAGGAACCGTCAAACTGATGTCCAGAGCGGTTTTACCATTTTGCAATCCCACCAACAGTGGAGGAGTGTTCCTCTTTTTCCACATCCTCTCCAGCACTTGTTGTCTCTTGAGTTTTTAATCTTAGCCATTCTGACTGGTATGAGGTGGAATCTCAGGGTTGGTTTGATTTGCATTTGCCTGATGACTAATGATGTTGAACATCTTTTAAGGTGTTTCTCGGCCACCCGAATTTCTTCTGATGAAAATTCTTCGTTTAGCTCTGTACCCCATTTTTGATAGGGTTATTTGGTTCTTTGGGGTCTAACTTCTTGAGTTATTTGTATATATTGGATATTAGCTCTCTGTCAGATGTGGGGTTGGTGAAGATACAGGCCAATTTCCCTTATGAATATCAATGCAAAAATACTAAATATAATTCTTGCCAACTGAATCCAAGAACACATCAAAATGATCATTCACCCTGATCAAGTAGGCTTCATCCCAGGGATGCAGGGATGGTTCAATATATGGAAATCCATCAATGTAATCCACTACATAAACAAACTAAAAGAAAAAAACACATGTTCATCTCATTAGATGCTGAAAAAGCATTCGACAAAATTCAGCATCCTTTCATGCTAAAAGTCTTGGAAAGAGCAGGAATTCAAGGCCCATACCTAAACATAGTAAAAGCAATCTACAGCAAACCAGTAGCCAACATCAAAATAAATGGAGAGAAACTTGGAGCATTCCCACTAAAATCAGGGACTAAACAAGGCTGCCATCTCTCTCCATATCTTTTCAATATTGTACTTGAATTTCTAGTGAGAGCAATTAGACAACATAAGGAAATCAAAGGGATACAAATTGGAAAGAAAGAAGTCAAACTATTATTATTTGCAGGCGATATGATAGTTTAGTGAAAACTCCAAAAAACTCCACCAGAGAACGCCTACAGCTGATAAACAACTTCAGCAAAGTGGCTGGTTATAAAATTAACTCAAGCAAATCAGTAGCCTTCTTGTACTCAAAGGACAAGCAGGCTGAGAAAGAAGTTAGGGAAATAACACCCTTCACAATAGCCACAAGCAACATAAAGTACATTGGCGTAACTCTAACCAAAACAGCAAAAGATCTGTATGACAGGAACTTCAAGTCCTTGAAGAAAGAAATCAAAGAAGACCTCAGAAGATGGAAAAATTTTTCTTGGTCCTGGGTTGGCAGGATCAATATAGTAAAATTGGCCATCTTGCCAAAAGCAATATACAGATTCAATGTGATCCCATCAAAATCCCAAATCAATTCTTCATAGATCTAGAAAGAGCAATTCTCAAAATCATCTGGAGCAACAAAAAACCCAGGATAGCTAAAACTATTCTCAACAATAACAGGACTTCTGGAGGAATCAATATCTCTGACCTCAAGCAGTACTACAGAGCAGTTGTGTTAAAAACTGCATGGTATTGGTACAGCAACAGGCTAGTAGGTCAATAGAATAGGATTGAAGACCTAGAAATGAACCCACAGACTTATGGTCGCTTGATTTTTGATAAAGGATCCACAACCATCCAGTGGAAAAAAGATAGTCCTATCAACAAATGGTGCTGGTTCAACTGGAGGTCAACATGCAAAGAATGCGAATCGACCCACTCATATATCCTTGTACTTAGATCAACTCCAAGTGGATCAAGGACCTCCACATAAAACCAGACACACTTAACTATTAGAAAAGAAACTGGAGAAGACCCTGGAGAACATGGGCACAGGGGGAAAGTTCCTAAACAGAACACCAATAGCTTATGCTCTAAGGTCAAGAATTGACAAATGGGACCTCATAAAATTACAAAGTTTCTGTAAGGCAAAGGACCCTCTCAGAAGGACAAAATGGCAACCAACAAAGTGGGAAAATATCTTCTACATTTCATTTTTTTCCATTACATTCTAATTGTATCTATATGCCTATGATGGTATGTGACTTTTTAAAATAGATATCAAATTTTATAAATTATATTATGTTATCCTAATTTTTAGCATACATACATTAGATGAAAATCTTCAGTTTTATATGAAAATGTCTTCATGCTTGTTTTAGTTATATTCTATTTCTATTTTTATGCCAATCATTGTATCAGAGTTTTGTACAAATAAATCTTCAATTTTATCAATTACCTTAGTAATACTCTATTTTATCAAACATATTTCAGATGAAAATCACTTTTATCTGAAAATGTCTCCACTTCGTTTTTCAATTGTATTCTATTTGTATTTCTATGCCTAACATTCTTTCTGATTCTTTTTTCAAAAAATCTTTAATTTTGTAAATTAACTTGTGATATCCTCAATATTTCATATGTATGTTATATAAAAATCTTCAGTTTAATTGAAAAGTTCTCCACTTCCTCATTCAATTATATTCTAAATGTATTTGTATGCCTATCATTGCATCTGAGTTTTTTTCAAAATAATCTTCAAGTTTATATATTATCTTAAGTTAGCCTCAATTTTATCATACATATGTTAGAGTAAAATCTTAAATTTTAATTGAAAATTTCTCCACTTACTTTCTCAATTACCACAAAATCTTCAATTTATAAATTTTTCTTCTGATATTCTCTTACTTTATCAGAAATATGTTATACGAAATCTTCAGTTCTGTCAGAAAATGTCTCCATTTCATTTTCAATTATGACATAATACTATTTGTATGCCTATCAGTGTAACTGAGCGTTTTCAAAAGGAGTCTTCAATTTTATCAATTACCCTAGTAATCCTTTATTTTATCATACATATATTAGATGACAATCTTCATTTTTATCAGAAAATGTCTCCACTTCTTATTTCTGTTGTATTCTCATTGTATTTCTATGCCTATCACTGTATCTGAGTGATTTCCCCCCCCCAAAAAAATCTTTAATTTTATAAATTACTTTATGGTATCCTCATTTTATCATATGTATTTTGTATGAAAATCTTCAGTTTTATCTGTAAATGTCTCTACTTCACCCTCCAATTATATTCTAAATGTATTTGTATGCCTATCAGTGTATTTGAGTTTTTTCCAAAAAATCTTAAATTTTATAAATTAGCTTATGTTGTTCTCAATTGTATCATACACATTTTAGAGGAAAAGCTTCAATTTTAAATAAAAATGTCTCCACATCATTTTTAGATTACATACTAAGTGTACTTGTATGCCTACCATTTTATATGTGAACATTTAAACAAAAGTTTTCAATTTTTAAATTTTTCCTACGAATTTCCCTTACTTTACCAGTAATATGTTATAAGAAAACTTCAGTTTTGTCAGAAAATGTCTCCACTTCATTTTCAATTATGAGATAATTCTATTTGTATGCCTATGATTTTATCTGAGTTTTTTTCCAAAAAAGTCTTCAATTTTATCAGTTCTCATATGTAATCCTCAATTTTATGATACATATGTTAGATTAAAATCTTCAGTTCTACCAGAAAATATCTCCACATTCCTTTTCAATTATCTGATAATTCTATTTGTATGCCTATTATTGTATCTGAGTTTTTTTTCAAGAAAATCTAAAATTTTATTAGTTATTCTATGTAATCCTCAATTTATCATGCATATTTGAGATAAAAATCTTCAGTTCTTTTTTTTTTTTTTGGTTTCTCGAGAAAGGGTTTCTCTGTGTAGTAGTGGCTGTCCTGGAACTCACTCTGTAGAAGAGGCTGGCCTCAAACTTAGAAATCCACCTGCCTCTGCCTCCCAAGTGCTGGGATTACAGGCGTGCGCCACCACGCTTGGCTAAATCTTCAGTTCTTATCAGAAAATATCTCCACTTTCTTTTTCAATTGTATTATAATTGTATTTGTATGCACAATATTTTATCTGAGTATTTTTCCAAATAAATCTTCAATTTTATCAATTATCTTATATAATCCTCAATTTTATCATACATATGTTAGATAACAATCTTCAGTTATTTACAAAAATGTGTCCTCTTCTTTTTTCAATAATACTCTAATTGTATTTGTATTCCTACCATGTATCTGAGTTTTTGTTTTCAAAAATATCTTCAGTTTTTAAAATTATGTTATCCTCACTTTAAACATACATGTTAGATAAAAATCTTGTTTTATCAGAAAATGTCTTCATTTATTTTTCACTTATTTATAGTTATATTTGTATGCTTTTCATTGTATCTGAGATGTTATCACAAAAATCTTCATTTTTTGTCAATTATCCTATGTTATCCATTTTATCATCCTTCAGTTAGATGTAATGCTTCAGAATTAACAGAATATGACTCCACGTCCTTTCTCACTTGTATTGTAATTGTATTTGTATGCCTATCATTGTATCCAAGTTTTTTTCTCAATATATCTTCAATTTTATCAATTATCTTATATAATTCTCTAATTCATCATACATATGTTAGATAAAATTCTTCAGTTTTATTAGAAAATGTCTCCTCTTCCCTTTTCAAATGTATTGTAATTGTATTTGTATGCTTATCATTGCATGAGTTTTTTTTCAAATAATCTTCAATTTCATATATTACCTTTAGTTATCCTCAATTTTATCATACATATGTTAGAGGAAAATCTTATTTTACAGGAAAATGTCTCCACTTCCATTTTCAATTACATTCTAATTGTATTTGTATGTGTACCATTGCATCTGTGAAAATTACCACAAAAGTCTTCAATTTTTAATTTTACCGATGAATTTCCTTTATTTTATATGAAATATGATATAAGAAATCATCAGTTTTATCAAAAAATATCTCCAATTTCTTTTACATTTATGTGATAATTTTATTTGTATGCCTATCATTGTATCAGATTTTTCAAAGGAAATCTATTTTATCAGTTATTCTATGTAATCCTCAATTTTATCATATATATGTTACATGAAAATCTTCAGCTTCTTCACAAAATATATCTAGTTCTTTTTCAATTGTTTTCTAATTGTATTTGTATGCCTATCATTGTATCTTAGTATTCTTTTCAAAAATATCTTCAGATTTAAAATTTTTCTTATGTTATCCTCAATATTATCATATGTATGTTACTTGAAAATCATTACTTTTGTACAAAAATGTCTCCACCTCCTTTTTCAATTATACTCTGATTGTATTTGTATACCTATCATTATATCTGAGATTTTTCTAGAGAATATCTTCAATTTAATCAGCTATCCTATGTAATCCTCAATTTTATCATACATATGTTAAATGAAAATCTTCAGTTTTATGAGAAAATATCTACTCTTCTTTTTCAACAGAATTCTAATAGTATTTGCAATCTTATCAATGTATCTGAGTATATTGCATAAAAATCATCAATTTTATAAATTATCCTAAGTTTTCTTCAATTTTATCACACATATATTAGAGGAAAATCTTCAGTTTTATTGGAATTTAGCTACAGTTCCTTTTTCAATTACATTCTAATTGTATTGGTATGCTTACTATTGTATCTGTGAAAATTATAACAAAAATCTTCAATTTTTAAAAATTTCCTATGAATTTCCCTTACTTTATCAGAAATATGTTAGACGAAAATGTCTCCACTTCTGTTTCAATTATCTGATAATTCTATTTATATGCCTATGACTGTATGTGAGATTTTTCCAAAAATATCTTCAATTTTATCAGATACCCTAAGTAACCTTCAATTTTATCATGCTTATTTTTGATGAAAATCTTCAGTTCTAACATAAAATGTCTCCACTTCCATTTTCATTTGAATTCTAATTATATTTGTATGGCTATCATTGTATTTGAGTTTGTTTTCTAAAAAAATCTCAATTTTATACATTATCTTATGTTATCCTCAATTTTGTCTTACATATGTTAGATGAAAATCTTCATTACTTGACAAAAATGTCTCCATTTCCCTGTACAATTACATTCCTATCGTATTTATATGCATACCAATGTAATTGATGATTTTTATATAATATTTAATTTTATAAATTATGTTATGTTATCCTCATTTTTATCATACATATATTTGATTAAAATATTCAGTTTTATTTGAAAATGTCTCCATGTATCTATTAGTTATAATCTAATTGTATTTTATGCCTATCATTGTATCCGAGATTTTTTCTGAATATGTCTTTAATTATATTATCATATGTAATCCTCAATTTTATCACACATATGTTAAATATCTTCAGTTTTACCAGAAAATGTATCCTTTCCTTTTTCAATTGTATTCAAATTGTATTTGTATGATTATCATTACATTTGAATTTTTTTCAAAATATCTACAATTTTATACATTACCTTAAATTATCCCCAATTTTATCATACAAATGTTAGAGGCAAATTTCAGGTTTATAGAAAAAAGTTTCTACTTCTTTTTTGCATTTACATTCTAATTGTATTTCTATGCATACAATTGTATCTGTGAAATTTACCACAATAATCTTCAATTTTTAAATTTTTCCTATGAATTTCCCTTATTTTATATGAAATATGTTACATGAAATCTTCAGTTTTATAAGAAAATGTCACCCCTTCCTTTTCCAGTAATGTGATAATAGCCTTTATATGCCTATAATTTTACCTGAGATATTTTCAAGAAAATCTTCAATTTTATCAGTTATCCTATGTAATCCTCAATTTTATTATACATATGTTAGATGAAAATCTTTAGATCTATCAGAAAAGGTGTCGAGGTCATTTTTCAATTGTATTTTGATTGTATTTGTATGCCTCTCATTGTATCTGAGTTTCCTTTTTCAAAAAAATATTTAGATTTAAAAATTATGTTATCCTCAATTTATCATACTTCTGTTAGATGAAAACCTTCAGTTTCATACAAAAAAGTCTCCACCTCCTTTTCAATTATATTCTAATTGTATTCACATGCCTATCACTGTATCTGAGATTTTTCCAAATCAATTCTTCAATTTTATGATATATCCTATGTAATCGTCAATGTTATCATGCATGTTTTAGATAAAAAATATTCAGTTATCATAAAATGTCTCCACTTCCTTTTTTAATCAAATTCTAATTATATTTTATGGCTATCATTGTATTTGAGTTTTCTTCAAAAAATCATCAATTTTATACATTATCTTATGTTATCCTAAATTTTATCATATATATATTAGATGAAAATCTTTAGTTCTTTATGAATATGTCACCAGCTTGGTCTGGACAGTGAGTTCCAGAACAGCCAGGGCTCCATAGAGAAACCCTGTCTCATAATTACCAAAAAAAACCCACCAAAAACCAAAATGTCTCCACTTCCACTTTCCATTACATTCTAATTGTATTTGTATGCAGATAATTGTATCTGAGTATTTTTCCAAATATTGAATTTTAGCAATTATCTTATGTAATCCTCAATTTTATCATATATATGTTAGATGAAAATCTTCAGTTCCTTACAAAATTGTGTCCTCTTCCTTTCAATAATACTCTAGTTGTATTTGTATGTCTATCCTTGTATCTGAGTTTTTGTTTTCCAAAAGATCCTAAATTTTATAAATTATCTTATGTAATACTCAATTTTAACATACATACGTTAAGTGAAAACCTGCAGTTTTATCAGAAAATATCTCTATTCCTTTTTCTCAATTACATTCTAATTGTGTTTGTAAGTCTATCATTGTATCTGTTAAAATTACATCAACAATCTTCAAAATTTTAGTTTTCGTATGAATATCCATAACTTTATCAGATATATGTTATGCAAAATTCTTCAGATTTATTAGAAAATATCTCCATATCCTTTTAAATTATGTGATAAGTGTATTTGGATTCCTATTATTGTATATGAGATTTTCAAAAAAATCATCAATCTTATCAGTTATTCTTTGTAATCCTCAATTTTATCATACATATGTTTGATAAAAATCTTCAGTTTTATCTCAAAATGTGTCCAGTTACTTTTCAATTGTATATTAATGGTATTTGTATACCTATCATTTTATCTGAGTTTTCTTTTTCAAAAATATCTTCAGATTTAAAAATTATCTTATGTTATCCTCAAATTTATCATAAATATATTAGATGAAAATATTCAGTTTTATACAAAAAGGTCTTCAATTCACTTTTCAATAATATTCCAATTGTATTTGTAAGCGTATCATTGTATCTGAGATTTTTCTAGAGAATATCTTCAATTTAATCAGTTATCCTATGTAATCCTCAATTATATCATCCATATGTTAAATGAAAATCTTGTTTTATGAGAAAATGTCTCGTCTTCAATTTTCAATTGAATTCTAATAGTATTTGTAAGCTTATCATTGTTTCTGAGTATTTGCAAAAAACAATCAATTTTATAAATTATCCTAGGTTTTCCTCAATTTTATCAAACATATGTTAGAGGAAAATATTCAGTTTTATAGGAAAATGGCTCCACTTCTTTTTTCAATTATGTTCTAATTGTATTTGTATGCTTACAATTGTATTTGTGAAAATTACCACCAGAAATTCAATTTTTAAATTTTACCTATGAATTTTCCTTACTTTATCAGAAATATAGAAAATCTTAGTTTTATCAGAAAATGTCCCCACTTCCTTTTCAATCATCTGATAATCCTATTTGTATGCCTATAATTCTATGTGAGATTTTTTTTAAACATATCCTTGGCTTTTTTTTTGGTTTTTCGAGGCAGGGTTTCTCTGTGTAGTCCTGGCTGTCCTGGAACTAACTCTGTAGACCAGGCTGGCCTCGAACTCAGAAATCTGCCTGCCTCTGCCTCCCGAGTGCTGGGATTACAAGCGTGCGCCACCACGCCCGGCTCTATGTGAGATTTTTTTTTAAAAAAGTTTCAATTTTATTAGATATCCAATGTAATCCTCATTTTTATCATGCAGATTATAGATGAAAATCTTCAATTCTATCATAAAATGTGTTCACTTCCTTTTTCAATTGAATTCTAATTATATTTGTATGGCGATCATTGTATTTGAGTTTTCTTCAAAAAATCTTCAATTTTATAGATTTTCTTATATTATCCTCAATTTTATCATATATATGATGGTTGAAAATATTGCTTTTTGAAAATATCTCCATTTTCCTATTCAGTTACATTCTAATTGTATTTACATGCCAATAAATCTATCTGTGTTTTTTAAAAATAATATTCAATTTTATAAATTATTTTATATTATCCTCATTTTTATCATACATATATTAGATAAAAATCCTCACTTTTATATGAACATGTCTCCACATCTCTTTTATTTGTATTCTAATTGTATTTTTATGCCTATCATTTTATCTGAGTTTTGTCCAAATAAATATTCAATTTTATCAATTACCCTAGTAATCCTTTAATTTATCATACATATGGTGAAAATCTTCAGTTTTATCAGAAAACATATCCACTTTCTTTTTTCAGGTGTATTCTAATTGTATTTCTATGTCTATCATTGTTTTTGTGTGTTTTTCCAAAAAGTCTAATTTTATAAATTACCTTATGATATCCTCATTTTATCATACATGTTATATGACAATTTTCAGTTGCATATGAAAAATGTGCCCACTTCCTCCTTCAATTATGTATTTGTATTCCTGTCATGTATCTGAGTATTTTTTCAAAAAAATCTTCTATTTTCCACATAATCTTAAGTTATCCCTAATTTTATTATAGATATTTTAGAGGAAAATCTTCAATTTTGAATAAAAGTGTCTCCACTTCATTTTTCGATTACATTCTAATTGTTCTTGTATACCTACCTTTGTATCTGTGAAAATTACAACAAAAAATTTCAATTTTACTTCTTCACTGCTGGTGGGAATGCAAGCTGGTATAATCAATCTGGAAATCAGTCTGGCATTTCTTCAGAAAACTGGACACAATACTTCCGGAGGACCCAGCCATACCACTCCTGGGCATATACCCAGAAGATTCCCCAGCATGCAATAAGGATATATGCTCCACTATATTCATAGCAGCATTATTTATGATAGCCAGAAGTTGGATAAAACCGAGATGTCCCTCAACAGAAGAATGGATACAAAAAAATGTGGTATATATGCACAATGGAGTACTATTCAGCCATTAGAAACAATGAATTCATGAAATTCTTAGAGAAATGGATGGAGCTGGAGAACATCATACTAAGTGAGGTAACCCAGCCTCAAAAGAAAACCCATGGTATGCACTCACTGATAAGTGGATATTAGCCTAGAATCTTGGGACACCAAAGACAAAATTCACATACCAAATGATGTCTGACAAGAAGGAAGGAGGGGACCCTGGTTCTGGATAGGCTCAAAGCATCAGTGTAGGGGAATACCAGAACAGGGATGTGGGAAAGGGTGGATGGGGGAACACGGGGAGGGAAAGTGCATGTGGGACCTTTGGGGGCAGGGAACAATGACCTTCATACAAATATAATTCAAATAAAATTGAAAGATGTGTGGAGATATTTTCTGATAGAACTGAAGCTCTTCATGTAAAATATGCATGATAAAATTGAGGATTACATCAGATAACTGATAAAATTTTATATTTTTTTGAACAAAAAACCTCAGATACAATGATTGGCATCCATATATAAATAGACTATAATTGAAAAAGGAAGTGGAGATATTTTCTGATAGAACTGAATATTTTATTATAACCTATGCTTCATAAAATTGAGGATTATATATGATAACTGATAAAATAAAGATGTTTTTGGATAAAAAACTCAGATACAATTAAAGGTATACAAGTAGTATTATCACATATTTGAAAATGAAGTGGAGATATTTTCTGACAAAACTGAAGATTTGATATATCATGTTACTGATAAAGTAATGGACATTCATAGGAAAAATTTAAAAATTTAAAATTTTTGTGGTTATTTTCACACATACAATAGAAGGCATAAAAATACAATAAGAATGTAGTCGAAAAATGAAGTGGACACATTTTTATTTAAAATTGAGGACTTCCCTCCAAGAAATCTATTAAAAATGAGTATAACATAAGATAATATATAAAATTGAAGATATTTTCTTAAAAAACACAAATACAACGATAACCTTACAAATATAATTAGAATTCAATTGAAAAAGGAAGTGAAGACATTTAGGCATACAAAAAGAATTGTCAGATAATTGAAAAGGAAGTAGAGACATTTTCTAATAAAACTAATGATTTTGTATATCATATTTCTGATAAAGTAAGGAAAATTCATAGCAAAACTTTAAAATTGAAGATTTTTGTGGTAATTTTCATAGATACAATGGTACTCATACAAATAAAATTAGAATGTAATTGAAAACGAAGTGGAGACATTTTCCTATGAATCTGAAGATTTTCCTTAAGTATATGTATAATAACATTGATAACAAGGTATTTTATGAAATTGAAGATTTTTGAAAAAAAAAACTCAGATGCAGTGACCAGCATAGAAATAGGGTTAGAGTACAATTGAAACAGGAAGAGGAGACATTTTCTGATAAAATTGAAGATTTTTATCTAACATATGTATGATAAAACTGAGAATTACATAGGATAATTTATAAAATTGAAGATGTATTCAGAAAAAACTCGGAGACAATGATAGGCATACAAATACAATTAGAATACAATTGAAAAAGGAGATGGAGATATATTCTGTTAATTCTGAAGTTTACATCGAACTTATATATGATAAAATGGATGATAACATAGGAAAATTGATAAAATTGAAGATTTTTGTGATAAAATCTCAGATAAAATGAAAGGCATACAAGTACAACAATAAATAAGTGGAAAAGAAAGTGGAGACATTTTCTGATAAAACTGAAGATTTTTGTATAACATTTCTGATCAAATTGTGGAAATTCATGTGAAAGTGTTAAAATTTGAAGATTTTTTGTTGTAATTTGTACAGATACAATGGTAGGCATACATATAAATAAAATAATATAGTTGGAAAAGGAATTGGAGGTATTTTCTGATACATCTGAGGGATTTTGCATAACATATATCTGATCAAATGAAGGAAATTCATAGGAAAACTGTAAAATTTGAAGATTTTTCTGCTGATTTTCACAGATACAATAGTAGGCATAAAAATAAATAATAATATAGTTGAAAAAGGAAGTGGAGATACTTTCTGATAAATGTGAAGAATTTTGCATAATAAATATCTTATAAAAATATCTAAATTCATTACAAAACTGTAAAATTTGAAGATTTTTTTGGCCATTTTCACAGATACCATGATAGGCATACAAACACAATTAGAATGTAATTGAAAAAATTTATAGAGACATTTTCTGATAAGACAGATGATTTTCCTCTAACATATATATGTTTAAATTGATGACAACATAAGGGAATTTATAAAATTTAAGATATTTTGGAAAACGAAAACTCAGATACAAGGATAGGCATACAAATACAACTAGAATATTATTGGTAAAGGAAGAGGACACATTTTTTAAAAGAACTGAAGATTTTCATCTAAAATATGTATGATGAAATTCAGGATCAAATAGGATAAGTGATAAAATTGAAGATGTATTTGGGAACACACTCAGATACAATGATCTGCATAAAAATACAATTAGAACATACTTGAAAAGTGAAGTGGACTTATTTTCTGACAGGACTGAAGCTTTTCACATAAAATACGCAGGAGTAAATTGAGGATTGCATAGGATAACAAAATTTTAGAATGTTTTGAAAAAAAACTGAGATATGATGATAGGCATCCAAATATAATTAGAATGTAATTGAAAAGGGAAGTGGAGATATATTCTGATAGAACTGAAGATTATAATCTAACATATGTATCATAAAACTGAGGATTACATATGATCACTGATAAAATTGAAGATTTATGGGAAAAAAACTAGGATTCAATGATAGGTATACAAATAGAATTATCACATATTTGAAAATTAAGTGGAGACATTTTCTGACAAAACTGAAGGTTTCCTATATCATATTACTGATTATATAAGGAAAATTCTTAGGAAAAAATTAAAAATTGAAAAATTTTATGGTAATTTCAACATATACAATGGTAGGCATACAAACACAATTAGAAAAATGAAGTGGAGATATTTGTATTTTTCATTTTTATTTATTTATTTATTTATTTATTTATTTATTTTCTATTTTTTGTTTACATCCCAAAGGCTTTATACTTTCCCCATTACCCCTCACCATATGTCCCATAAGTCCTCTTCCCCCCTGCCCATTCCCTAATTGCCCCCAAATCCTTTCTCTGTTCTGGTACTCTCCTACAAAACTGGAACCAGTCTTTTAGGGACCAGGGTCTTCTCCTTCATTCCTCTTGGGAATCTTTTGATTTGCTAATTGTGCCTTGAGTGTTCAGAGCTTTTGAGCTCATTAATATCCACTTATCAGTGATTGCAATTCACGTGTATTCTTTTGTGATTGGGTTAACTCACTTAGGAAGATATTTTCCAGATCCAACCATTTGCCTACAAATTGCATGAATTCATTATTTTTAATTGCTGAGCAGTATTCCATTGTATAAATATACCACATTGTCTGTATCCATTTCTCCTTTGAGGGACATCTGGACTCCTTCCTGCTTCTGGCTATTATAAATAAGGCTACTATGAACATAGTGGAGCATGTGTCTTTATTGCATGAAGGGGAATCCTCTGGGTATATGCCCAGGAGTGGTATGCCAGGGTCCTCTGGAAGTGTCATGCCCAATATTCTTAGGAACTGACAGACTGAATCCCAGGGCAGTTGTAGCATCTTGAAATCCCACCAACAGTGGAGCAGTGATCTATTTGATCCTGATTTAATTTTGGTATTTGGTATCTGTCTAGGAAACTGTCCATTTTCTCCAGATTCTCCAGTTGTGTTGAGTATAGACTTTTGTAGTAGGATCTGATGGTTTTTTTTAATTTCCTCAGTTTCTGTTGTTATATCTCCCTTTTCATTTCTAATTTTGCTGATTTGAATACTATCTCTGTGCCCTTTCGCAAGTCTGGCTAGGGGTTTATCTATCTTGTTGATTTTTCAAAGAACCAGCTCCTGGTTTTGTTGATTCTTTGTATGGTTCTCTTTGTTTCAACTTGATTGATTTCAGCCCCGAGTTTGATGATTTCCTGTCTTCTATTCCTCCTGGGTGAAATAGCTTCTTTGTGTTCCCATAATTCCTCTCCCCCCTAAATATTCCCCAATCATTCCCTGCCCCACGATTTCTCTGTTCTGGGTCTACTAAACTGGATCCAATCTTTACAGGCCCAGGGTCCTCTCCTTTCTTCTTCTTGGGAGTCATTTGATTTGTAATTGTGCCTTGAGTATTTAGGGCTTCTGGGCTCATTAATATCCACTTATCAGTGATTGCATTTCATGTGTATTCTTTTGTGAGTGGGTTAACTCACTTAGGATGATATTTTCCAGATCTAACCATTTACCTACAAATTGCATGAGTTCATTATTTTTAATTGCTGACTAGTACTCCATTGTATAAATATACCACATTTTCTGTATCCATTCCTCTTTTGAGGGATATCTGAGCTCCTTCCAATTTCTGGCTATTATAAACAAGGCTGCTATAAACATAGTGGAGCATGTATCTTTATTGTATGCAGGGGAATCCTCTGGGTATATGCCCAGGAGTTGTATGCCAGGGTCCTCTGGACTTATATATGACAAAATGCATGATAACATAGGAAAATGGATAAAATTGAAGATTTTTTAATAAAATCTCAGAATCAATAAAAGGCATACAAATACGATCAGATTATAAGTGAAAAAGAAAGTAGAGGCACTATCAGATAAAACAAGATTTTCTATAATATTTCTGATAAAATTATGGAAATTTATAAAGAAATGTTAAAAGGTCAAGATTTTTGTGGTAATATTCACAGATACAATGTTAGGCATACAAATAAATAATAATATAGTTAAAAAGGAAGTGGAGATATTTTCTAAAAATCTGATGAATTTTGCATAACATATATCTGATAAAATTATTTAAATACATAAAAAAATTTTGAAATATGTTGATTTGTGTTGTGATTTTCACAGATATAATGATAGGCTTACAAACACAAAGAGAATGTAATTGAGAAAAGGAATAGAGATATTTTTTGATAAAACTGAAGATTTTCATCTAACAAATGTATGTTAAAATTGAGGAAACCTTAAGATACTTCATAAAATTGAAGATATTTTAAAAAACAAAAATTCAGATACAAGGATAGGCATACAAATACAATGGAGTACTATTGAAAAAGGAAGAAGATACATTTTCATAAAGAACTGAAGATTTTCATCTAACATAAGTATGATAAAATTGAGGATTACATAAGATAACTGATGAAATTGAAGATATACTTGGAAAAACCTCAGATACAAGGATCTTCATACAAATACATTTAGAATATAATTGAAAATGGAAGTGGAGATATTTTCTGATAGAACTGACGATTTTCAACTAAAATATGAATAATAAAATTGAGGATTATATAAAATAACTAATATAATTTTAGATTTTTTGAAAAAGAAAAGTCAGATACAATGATAGGCATCGAAATGTAATTAGAATATAATTGAAAAGGGAAATGGAGAAATTTTCTGGTAGAACTGAATATTTTTTTTGGTTTTTCGAGACAGGGTTTCTCTGTGTAGCCCTGGCTGTCCTGGAACTCACTCTGTAGACCAGGCTGGCCTCGAACTCAGAAATACTCCTGCCTCTGCCTCCCAAGTGCTAGGATTAAAGGCGTGCGCCACCACCGCCAAGCTAGAACTGAATATTTTAATCTAACATATATATCACAAAATTAAGGATTATATAGGATACCTGATAAAATTGAAGTTTTTTTGGAAAAAGCTCAAATACAATGAGAGGCATACAAATAGAATTATCACATAATGGAAAATGAAGTGGAGACATATTCTGACAAAACTGAAAATTGCCTGTAACATATTATAGATAAAGTAAGAGATATTCAAAGAAAAAATTTAAAAATTGAAATTTTTGTGGCAATTTTCACAGATACAGTAATAGGCATAAAAATAAAATTAGAATATAATTGCAAAATAAAGTGGAGACCTTTTAGCTTAAATTTCTAAATTTTCCTCTTACATATCTATCATGAAATTGAGTATAATTTATAAGTTTTCATATGTAATCCTCAATTTTATGATAAATATGTTAGATAAAAATCTTCAGTTCTACCAGAAAATATCTCCACTTCCCTTTTCAATTATCTGATAATTCTATTTGGATGCCTATCATTGTATCTGAGTTTTATTGTTCAAAAAATCTAAAATTTTATTACATAAAATTTAATCCTCAATTTTATCATGCATATTTTACATGGAAAGCTTAAATTCTATAAGTAAATATCTTCACTTCCCTTTTCAATTATATTTATTTGTACTTGTAGGCAGATCATTGTATCTGAGTATTTTTCCAAATAAATCTTCATTTTATCAATTATCTTATGTAATCCTCAATTTTATCGTACATGTGAGATGAAAATCTTCAGTTCTTTACAAAAATACGCCCTATTCCTTACTTAAAAACACTCCAGTTGTGTTTGTATGCCTATCCTTGCATCTGCATTTTTGTTTTCCAAAATATCTTCAATTTTATAAATTATCTTAAATTATCCTCAATTTTAACATACATTTGTTAGATAAAAATCTTCAGTTTTATCAGAAAATTTCTCTATACCTTTTTTCAATTACATTCTAATTGTGTTTATAAGCCTATTATTGAATCTGTGAATATTACCACAAAAATCTACAAATTTTACAATTTTTCTAAGAATTTCTGTAATTTTATCAGATATATGTTATGCAAAATTATTCAGATTTATCAGAAAATATATATACTTCATTTTTCAACTATATTATTATTTATTTTTATGCTCACCATTGTATCTGTGAAAATTACCACAAACGTATTTAAATATTAACATTATCATATGAATTTCCATAATTTAATCAGAAATGTTATACAAAAATCTTCAGTTTTATCAGAAAATGTCTCCACTTTTTTTCACTTATATATAGTTTAATTATATGCCTTTCATTTTATCTGAGATTTTACCACAAAAATCTTCAATTTTATCAAATTTCCTATGTTATCAGCCATTTTATCATCCATAAGTTAGATGTAAAGCTGCAGAATTATTAACAGAATATGCCTCCACATCCTTTTTCAATTATATACTAATTGTATTTGTGTGCCTATCATTGTATTCGAGGTTTTATCTGGATATATCTTCAATTTTGTCAATTATCCTATGTTATCCTCATTTTTTCATACTTATGTTAGCTAAACATCTTCAGTTTTATCAGAAAATGACTCTGCTTCCTTTTTCAACTGTATTCAAATTCTATTTGTGTGCTTATCATTGCATCTGAGTTTTTTTTCAAAAACATCTTTAATTTCATGAATTAACTTAAGTTATCCTCAATTTTATCATACGTATGTTAGAGGAAAATATCAGTTTTATAGGAAAATGTCTCCACTTCTTTTTGCAATTATATTTGTATGTATACCACTGTATCTGTGAAAATTTCCACAAAAATTTTCAATTTTCAAATTTTTCCTATGAATTTCCCTTATTTGATGTGAAACATATTATATGAAATCTGTTGTATCAGAAAATGTCTCCACTTCCTTTTTCAATTGTGTCATAATTGTATTTGTGTGCCTATCACTGTATATGAGTTTTCAATGAAAATCTTCAATTTTATCAGATATCCTATGTAATCCTCAATTTTATCATAGATATATTAAATGAAAATCTTTGGTTTTATGAAAAAATGTCTCATCTTCCTTTTTAATTGAATTCTAATAGTATTTGTAAGCTTATCATTGTATCAGAGTTTTTTGCAAAAGAATCTTCAATCTTATAAATTATCCTAAGTTTTCCTCAATATTATCACATATATGTTAGAAGAAAATCTTCAGTTTTATAGGAAAATGGTTCCACTTCCTTTTTCAATGACATTCTAATTGTATTGGTATGCTTACCATTGTATCTGTAAAAATTACCAGAAAATCTTCAATTTTTAATTTTTTTCCTATGAATCTCCCTTACTTAATTTAAGTTATCCTCAATTTTATCATACATATGTTAGAGGAAAATATCAGTTTTATAGGAAAATGTCTCCACTTCCTTTTGCAATTATATTCGTATCTGTGAAATTCTCCACAAAAATTTTCAATTTTCAAATTTTCCTATGAATTTCCCTTATTTGATGTGAAACATGTTATATGAAATCTGTTTTATCAGAAAATGTCTCCACTTCCCTTTTCAATTATGTCATAATTGTATTTGTGTGCCTATCACTGTATATGAGAGTTTTCATAGAAAATCTTCAATTTTATCAGATATCCTATGTAATCCTCAATTTTATCATAGATATGTTAAATGAAAATCTTTGGTTTTATTAGAAAATATCTCATCTTCCTTTTTCAATTGAATTCTAATAGTATTTGTATGCTTACCATTGTATCTGTAAAAATTAGCAGAAAATCTTCAATTTTTAATTTTTTTCCTACGAATTTCCCTTACTTTATCAGAAATGTTATGCAAAATCTTTAGATTTTTCAGAAAATGTCTCCATTTTCTTTCCAGTTATCTGATAATTCTACTTGTATGCCTATCATTGTGACAGTTTTTCAAAAATATCTACAATTTTATCAGATATCCCATGTAATGCTCAATTTTATCGTGCATATTTTTTGTTTGTTTGTTTTCAAGACAAGATTTCTCTGTGTAGCTTGGGCTGTCTGGGAACTCACTCTGTATACCAGGAGAGCCTCGAACTCAGAAATCCACCTGCCTCTGCCACCCTAGTGCTGGGATTACAGGCATCCGCCACCACCACCCACCTTATCATGAATATTTTTGATGAAAATCTTCAGTTCTATCATAAAATGTATCTACTTCACTTTTAAATTGAATTCTAAATATATTTGTATGGCTATCATTTTATTAGAGGTTATTTTTTCAAAAAATCTTCAATTTTATACATTATCTTATATTATCCTCAATTTTATCATACATGTTGGATGAAAATCTTCATTACTTTACAAAAATGTCTCCATTTCCCTTTTCAATTACATTCTACTTGTGTTTATATGACTACAAATGTAACTGAGACTTTTAAAATAATATTCAATTTTATAAATTATGTTGTTATCCACATATATTAGATGAAAATCTTCAGTTTTATATGAAAATGTCTCCACGTCTCTTTTAGTTATATTCTAATTGTATTTTTATGCCTATCATTGTATCTGAGTTTTGTCCAAATAAGACTTCAATTTTATCAATTACCCTAGTAATCCTCTATATTATCATATGTATATTAGATGAAAATCTTCAGTTTTATCAGAAAATATTCCACTTCGTTTTTCAGTTGTATTCTAATTGTAATTCTATTCCTATCATTGTATCTGAATGTTTCCCCCCAAAATCTTAAATTTTATAAATTACCTTATGATATCCTAATTTTATCATATGTGTTATATGAAAATTTCAGTTTGACCTGAAAATGTCTCCACATCCTCCTGCAATTATATTCTAAATATGTTTGTATGCCTATCATTGTATCTGAGTTTTTCCCAAAAAACATCTTCAATTTTTTATTATACACAATTCTCAATTTTATGATACATATGTTAGATTAAAATCTTCAGTTCTACCAGAAAACATCTCCACTTCCCTTTTCAATTACATTCTAATTATTTGGATGCCTATCATTGTATCTGAATTTTTCTCAAAATAATCTTAAAATTTTATGTTATCCTATGTAACCCTCAATTTTATCATGCATATATTTGATCAAATGCTTCATTTCTATCAGAAAATATCTCCACTTCCCTTTTCAATTATATTCTAAATGTGTTTGTATGCAGAACATTGTATCTGAGTATTTGTCCACATAAATCTTCAATTAGATCAATTATCTGATTTAATCCTCAATTTTATATAAAATTATATATACTTATATAAATAATTTCATATAACATACATATGATAAAATGAGGATATCATAAGGACATTTATGAAATTAAAGTTTTTGGAAAAACAATGAGATACAATGATAGGCATAGATATCTTATTAGAATACAAATAAAAAATTAAGTGGAGACATTTTCTGATAAAACTGGATTTTAATCTAATATATGTATAATAAAATAAGTGATTACTAGAGTAACTGATAAATTTGAAGTTTTATTTGGACAAAACACAGATAGGCATAAAAATACAATTAGAAAATAACTAAAAGAGACATGGAGACATTTTCATATAAAGCTGAAGAATGTAATACAATATATGTGTGATAAAATGAGGATAACAACATAATTTATAAAACTGAATTTTTTAAAAAAACTCAGATACATTGATAGGCATATAAATACAATTAGAATGTAATTGAAGAAGGAAATGGAGACATTTTCATAAAGTAATGAAGATTTTCATTTAACATATGTAGTATAAAATTGAGGATAACATAAGATAATGTATAAAATTGAAGATTTTTTTAAAAACTCAAATATAATGATATCCATACTAATATAATTAGAATTCAATTGAAAAAGGAAGTGGAGAGGTTTTATAATAGAACAGAAGATTTTTATTTAAAATATCCTTGATAAATTTGAGGATTATATAGGATATTTGATAAAATTGAAGATTTTCTTGGAAAAATCTCACATACAATGATAGGAATACAAATAGAATTATCAGATAATTGAAAAGTATGTGGATATTATAAATAAGGCTGATATGAACACAGTGGAGCATGTATACTTATTGCATGCTGGGGAATCTTCTGGGTATATTCCCAGGAGGGGTATGGCTGGGTCCTCTGGAAGTATCATGTCCAGTTTTCTGAGGAACTGCCAGACTGATTTCCAGAGTGGTTGTACCAGCTTGCAATCCCACCAGCAGTGGAGGAGTACTCCTCTTTCTCTACATCCTTGCCAACACCTGATGTCTTCTGAGTTTTTGATCTTAGGCATTCTGACTGGTGTGAGGTGAAATCTCAGGGTTGTTTTGATTTGCATTTCTCTAATGACTAATGATGTTGAACCTTTTTAAGGAGTTTCTCAGCCATCCAAATTTATTCAGATGAAAAGTCTTTGTTTAGCTCTGTACCCCATTTTTGGATACGGTTATTTGGTTTTCTGGGGTCTAACTTCTTGAGTTCTTTGTATGAATTAGATATTAGCCTTCTGTTGGATGTGGGGTTGGAGAACCCAGATGTCCATCAACGGAGGTATGGATACAAAAAATGGAGTACTATTCAGCCATTAGAAACAATGAATTCATGAAATTCTTAGAGAAATGGATGGAGCTGGAGAACATCATACTAAGTGAGGTAACCCATTCTCAAAAGAATACCCATGGTATGCACTCACCGATAAGTGGATATTAGCCTAGACTCTTGGGACATCAAGGACACAATCCACATATCAAATCAAAATCAACAAGTAGGAAGGAGTGGACAGTGGTGCTCGAAAGGATCAAAACATCAGTGTAGGGAAACACCAGGACAGGGAAGTGGGAAGGGTTGGATGGGGGAACAGGGGGAGGGAAATGTCATGTAGGTCCTTTGGGAGATGGGGAACCAGAAAAAGGGAAATGAAATGTAAATATAGAATATATCCAATAAAAAATAAGAAAAGAAAAGTAGGTGGAAACATTTTCTGAAGCCAATAATGATTTTGTACAACAAATTTCTGATAAAGTAAGGGAAATTCATAGGAAAAAATTAGAAATTGAAGATTTTTGTGGTAATTTTCACACTTTCAATTGTACGCATAAAATACAATTAGAATGTAATTGAAAAAGGAAGTGGAGACATTTTCCTATAAAACTGAGGATTTTCCTCTTACCGTTGTATGATAAACTGAGGATAACTTAAGGTAAATTATGAAATTGAAGGTTTTTTGGAAAAAACTCAGATGCAATGATAAGCAAACAAATACAATTAGAATACAATTGAAAAAGTAAAAATCGACATTTTGTGATAAAACTGAAGAAAAAGAATACAATTGACAAAGGACATGGAGACATTCTGTTAATTCTGAAGATTTACATCTAACTTATGTATGATAAAGTGGATGATAACAGTAACAGGAACAACGATAAAATTGAAGATTTTGTGATAAAATCTCAGATACAATGAAAGTCATACAAATTCAATTGTAAAAAAGTGAAAAAGAAAGGAGATATTTTCTGATAAAACTGAAGGTTTTTGGATATTGCTTCTGAGTAAATTATGGAAATTCATGGGGAAATGCTAAAATTTGAAGAATTTTGTGGTAATTATATATATATATATATAATTGTCAGCATACAAATAAATAAGATAGTTGAAAATGGAGGTGGAGATATTTTCTGATAAATCTGAGGAATTTTGCATAACATATATCTGATATAATTATGGAAATTTGTAAGAAAACTGTAAAATTTGACAATTTTTGTGGTAATTTTCACAGATGCAATGATAGGCTTACAAACACAATTGGAAGTTAATTGAAGAAAGGAATCGAGACATTTTCTAATAAAACTGAAGATTTTCATCTAACAAATATATGAAAAGTGAGGATAACATAAGATAATTTATAAAATTGAAGATATTTTTGAAAATAAAAACTCAGATACAAGGATAAGCATACAAATACAAATAGAGTATTATTGACAAAGGAAGAGGACACAGTTATGTCGAGACTGCAGATTTCATCTAACATATGTATGTTAAAATTGAGGATTACATAAGATAATTGATAAAATTGAAGATTTATTTGGAAAAATACTCAGATACAATGATCTGCATACAAATACAATTAGAATATAATTGAAAAGAGAAGTTGAAATATTTTCTGATAGAATGGAAGCTTTTCATCTAATATGCATGATAAAATTGAGGATTACATAGGATAACTGATAAAATATCAGATTTTTTTGAAAAAACACTCATATACAATGACAGCCATCCAAATTGAATTATCACGCAATTGTAAAGGGAAGTGGAGATATGTTCTGGTAGAAGTGAAGATTTTAATCAAACATATGTATCATAAAATTGATGATTACATATGACAACTGATAAAATTCAAGATTTTCTTTGGAAAAAAATGAGATACAGTGATAGGCATACAAATAGAATTATCACTTATTTGAAAATGAAGTGGAGATATTTTCTGACAAAACTGAAGATTTCGTATGGTATATCACTCATAAAGTAAGGGAAATGCATAGGAAATATTTAAAAATTGAAGGTTTTTATGGTAATTTTCACAGATACAATAGTAAGCATACAAATACAATTAGAATGTAATTTAAAAAGGAAGTGGAGCAATTTTCGTATTAAACTGAAGATTTTCCTCTAACATAGGTGGGATAAAATTGAGGAAAACTTAGGATAATTTATAAAATTGAAGATTCTTTTGCAAATAACTCAGATAAAATGATAAGCTTACAAATACTATTAGATTTCGATTGAAAAGGGAAGACGAGACATTTTCTCATAAAACTGAAGATTTTGATTTAACATATGCATGATATAATTGAGGGTTACATAGGATAACTAAGTAAATTGTTGATATTCTATAGAAAAATGGCAGATACAATGATAGGCATACAAATACAATTAGAATATGATTGAAAAAGGAAGTGGAGACATTTTATGTTAGAACTGAAGATTTTTATCAAAATGTGCATGATAAAATTGAAGATTACATAAGATATCTTATAAAATTGAAGATTTTTTGTGAAAAATCTCACATACAATGATAGGCCTTCAAATAGAATTGGCAGATAATTGAAAATGAAGTGGAGAGATTTTCTGATAAAACTAAAGATTTTGTATAAAATATTTCTGTTAAAGTAATGGAAATTCATAAGAAAAATTTAAAAATTGAAGATTTTTCTGGTAATTTTCACAAAAAAATTGGTAAGCACACAAATACAATTAGAATGTAATTGAAAATGGAAGTGGAGTAAATTTCCTATAAAACTGAAGATTTTCCTCTCACAAATGTTTTATAAAATTGAGGTAAACATAGGATAATTTATAAAATTGATGATTTTTTTGCAAAAAACTCAGATACCATATAGGCATACAAATACAGTTAGAATACAATTGAAATAGAATGGGGAGACATATCTGTTAATTCTGAAGCTTTACATCTCACTTATGTATGAGAAAATGGATGATAACATAAGAAAATTGATAAAAATGATGATTTTTTTTGATAAAATCTCAGATACAATGAAAAGCATACAAATACAACTATATATAAGGCAAAAAGAATGTGGAGACATTTTCTGATCAAACTGAAGATTTTTTGTAACATTTCTGATAAAATTATGGAAATTCATGTGAAGATGTTAAAATTTGAAGTTTTTGTGGTAATTTTCAGAGATACAATCGTAAGCATACTAATAAATAATAATAACGTTGAAAAAGGAAGTGGAGATATTTTCTGATAAATCTGAAGAATTTTCCATAACACGTTTCTGATAAAATTATGGAAATTCTAAGGAAAATTCTAAAGTTTGTATTTTTTGTGGTAATTTTCACAGATACAACGAAAGGATAACAAACACAATTAGAATGCAATTGAAAATAGGAATAGAGACATTCTCTGATAAAATGGAAGATTTTGTATATCATATTTCTGATAAAGTAAGGGAAATTCATAGGAAAATTTAAAAATTGGAGATTTTTGAGGTAATTTTCACAGATACACTGGTAAGCATACAAATACAATTAGAATGTAAATGAAACAGGAACTGGAGCCATTTTCCTATAAAACTGAAGAAAATCCTCTAACATATGTATGTTCAAATTTAGGATAATATAAGATTATTTATAAAATTGAAAAATTTTTTGAAAATAAACTCAGATGAAATGATAAGCATACAAATACAATTAGAATACAATTAAAAAGGAAGAAGAGACATATTCTGATAAACCTGAAGACTATCATCTAATATATGTATGATAAAATTGAGAATTACATAGGATAATTGATAAAATTTAAGATTTATTGAGACAAAAACTTGGATGCAATTATAGGCATAGAAAACAATTAGAATACAATTGAAAAAGGAAGTGAAGTCATATTCTGTTAATTCTACAAATTTGCATCTAATGTATATATGATAAAATGGAAGATAACTGGAAAATTGATAAAATGGAAGATTATTTTGATAAAATCTCAGATTCAATGATAGGCTTAAAAAACAATAGTATTATAAGGAAAAAAGAAAATGGAAATATTTTTTTGAAAAAAACTGAAGATTTTTCTATAATATTTCTGATAAAATTATGGAAATTTATGAGAAAATATTAAAATTTGAAGGTCTTTGTGGTATTTTTCACAGATACAGTGTTAGATACACCAATAAATAATAATATAGTTAAAAAAGGAAGTGGAGATGTTTTCTAATAAATCTGAAGAATTTTGCATAACATATATCTGATAAAATCATGAAAATTCATAGGAAAACTCTAAAATTTCTAGATTTCTGTTGTAATTTTCACAGATACAATGGTAGGCTTACAAACACAATTAGAATGTAATTGAGAAAAAGAATACAGATATTTTCTGATAAAACTGGAGATTTTCATCTAACAAATGTATGTTAAAATTGATGATAACATAAGATAATTTATAAAATTGAAGACATTTTGGAAAACAAAAACTCAGATAAAAGGATAGGTATACAAGTACAACTAGAGTATTATTGAAAAAGGAAGAGGACACATTTTAGTAAAGAACTGAAGATAGTCATCTAACATATGTATGACAAAATTGAGGATTACATAAGATAATTGATAAAATTAAAATTTTACTTGGACAACCTCAGATATAATGATCTGCATACAAATAGATTTTGAATATAATTCAAAAGGAAGTGGAGATATTTTCTGATAGAACTGAAGATTTTCATCTAAAATATGCATGTAAAAATTGAGAATTACATAAAATAACAGATATAATTTTAGATTTTTGAAAAATATCTCAGATATAATGTTAGGCATCCAAATATATCTAGAAGATAATTGAAAAGAGAAGTGGAGACATTTTCTGGTATAACTGAAGATTTTAATCTAACATTTGTCATAAAAGAGAGGAGTATATATGATAACTGATAAAAGTAGAGATTTTTTTGAAAAAATCTCAAATACAATGAGAGGCATACAAATAGAATTATCACATAATAGAAAATGAATTGGAGACATTTTCTGACAAAAGTGAAGATTTTGCATAACATAATACGGATAAAGTAAGGGATATTCATAGGAAAAATTTAAAAATTGGAAATTTTTGTGGCAATTTTCACAAATAAAATGATAGGCATACAAATAATATAGGAATGTAATAAAAAAACGAAGTGGAGACATTTTCGTTTAAAGTTCAAAATTGTCCTCTAACATACATATGATAAAATTGAGGATAACTTAAGATAATTTATAAAATTGAAGATTTTTGAAAATATCTCAGATAAAATGATAGGCATACAAATGCATTTAGAATATAAGTGAAAAGGTAGTAGAGAAATTTTCATACACAATTGAAGATTTTCATATCACATACGTATGATAAAGTGAGGATGTCATAAGGTAATTTATAAAATTAAAGATTATTTGGAACAAAAACCTCAGATAGAAGGATAGGCATAGAAATACAATTAGAATACAATTAAAAATCTAAGTGGAGACATTTCTGATAAAACTGAAGATTTTCATCTAACATATGTGTGATAAAATAGAGCCTTACTAGTACAATGGATAAAACTGAAGATTTATTTGTACAAAACTCAGATACAATGATAGGCATAAATATACAATTAGAATACAACTCAAACAGATGTGTAGACATTTTCATATAAAACTGAAGATTTTCATCCAATGTATGTATAATAAAAATGAGGATAACATAAGAAAATTTATAACATTGTATATATTTTTAAAAGAACACAGATACAATGATAGACATAAATACAATTAGAATGTAATTGAAAGAGGAGTGGAGACATTTTCATAAAGAATTAAAGATTTTCATCTGACATATGTATGATAAAATTGAGGATAATGCAAGATAATGTATAAAATTGCAGATTTTTATGTTGAAACTCAAATACAATGATAGCCATACAAATATAATTAGAGTATAATTGAAAAAGGAAGTGGAGACATTTTATGATAGAACTGAATATTTTCATCTAAAATATGCATGTTAAAATTGAGGATTACATAGAATATCTGATAAAATTGATGAATTTTTTGGAAAAATCTCAGATACAATGTTAGGCATACAAAAATTATTAGAATATAATTAAAGGATGATGTGAAGACATTTTCCTATAAAACTGAAGATTTTCATATAACCTACATATGATAAAATAAGGATATCTTAATGTAATTTATAAAATAAAATATTTTTTGGAAAAACAGGAAGAATGATAGACATAAAAATACAATTAGAATACAACTGAAAAATGAAGTGGAGACATTTTCTGATAAAACTGATGATTTTTATTTAACATATGTATGATAAAATACATGATTACTAGGGTAATTGATAAAATTGAAGATTTATTTGGACAAATCTCAGATATAATGATAGGCATAAAAATAGAGTTAGAATATAACCAAAAGAGAAGTGGAGATATTTTCATAAAAAACTGAGGATTTTCATCTAATATATATATGATAAAAATGAGGATTACATAACATAATTTATAAAATTGAATGTTTTTTTTTAAATCTCAGATACATTGATAGGCATATAAATACATTAAGAATGTAATTGAAAAAGGAAATGGAAACATTTTAGTAAAGAAATGAAGATTTTTCATCTAACTTATGTATGATAAAATTGAGGATAACATATGATAATGTATAAAATTGAAGATGTTTTTCAAATATACTCAAATACAATGATAGCCGTAAAATGTAATTAGTATTCAATTGAAAAAAAGAGCTGGAGACATTTTATGATAGAACCGAAGATTTTCATCTATAATCTGCATGATAAAATTGAGGATTACATAAGATATCTGATCAAATTACAGATTTTTTTGGATAAATCTCACATGCAATGATAGGCATACAAATAGAAATAATAGATAATTGAAAAGTAAGTGAAGAAATTTTCTGGTAAAACTAAAGATTTCATATAAAATATTACTGATAAAGTAAGGGAAATTCATAAGAAAAATTAAAAAAACTTGAAGATTTTTGTGGTAATTTTCACAGAAACACATGTAAGCATACAAATACAATTAGAATGTAATTGAAAAAGGAAGTGGAGCAATTTTCCTATAAACCTGAAGATTTTCCTCTAAGATATGTGTGATGAAATAGAGGAAAACTTAGGATAATTTATAAAATTGATGATTTTTTTGAAAAAAAACTCAGGTACAATGATAAGCTTACAAAAACTATTAGAATTCATTTGAAAAAGGAAGACAAGACATTTTCTCATAAAACTTAAGATTTTCTTTAACATATGTGTGATAAAATTGAGGATTACATAGAATAACTGATTAAATTGAAGATATTCTCTAGGAAAATCTCATATTCAATGATAGGCATACAAACACAATTAGAATATGATTGAAAAAGTAGGTGGAGACATTTTTTATAAAACTGAAGATTTTCATCAAATATATGTATTATAAATTTAAGTATAACATAAGATAATATTTAAATCTTAAGATATTTTGGAAAATGAAAACTAAGATACAATGATAGGCATACAAATACAATTATAATGCAATTGAAAAAGGAACTGGACAAATTTTGTGATAGAAGTGAAGATTTTCATCTAACATATATATGATAAATTTGAGGAATACTTAGGCTAACTGATAAAATTGAAAATTTTCTTTGAATAATCTCACATACAATGATAGGCACACAAATAAAATTATCACATAATTGAAAAAGGAAATGGAGACATTTTCTCATAAAACGGAAGATGTCATATAACGTTTCAAATCAAGTAAAGGAAATTAATGGGAAAAATTAAAAAATATAATAAATTTGTGGTATTTTTCACAGATATAATGGTACACATACAAATACAATTAGAATGTAATTGCAAAAAGAAGTGGAGACATTTTCTGATAAAACTGAAGGTTTTTGTCTAATATATGCATGATTAAAATGAAAATAACATAGGATAATTTATAAAATTGAAGATGTATTCAGAAAAAACCTCAGATCAAATGATAGGCATACAAATACAATTAGAATAAAATTGAAAAAGGACCTGGAGACATATCATGTTAATTATGAAGCTTTACATCTAATTTATGGATGATAAAATGGATGATAACTTAGGAAAACTGATATAATTGAAGAATTTCTTGATAAAATCTCAAATACAATGAAAGGCATACCAATACAACTATAAAAAAGAGAAAAAGAAAGTGGAGATATTTTCTGATAAAACCAAAATTAAATCAGCATCAAATAGATCAGCTAAATAGTCCCATAACCCCTAAAGAAATAGAAGAGGTTAAAGAAAGCCTCCCAACCAAGAAAAGTACGGGACCAGATGGTTTTAGTGCAGAATTCTACCAGACCTTCAAAGAAGACTTAACACCAATACTTTTCAAACTATTCCACAAAATAGAGACAGAAGGGATACTGCCCAACTCATTCTTTGAAGCCACAATTACGCTAATACCTAAACCACAAAAAGATCCAACAAAGAAAGAGAACTACAGGCCAATTTCTCTTATGAATATCGATGCAAAAATACTAAATAAAATTCTTGCCAACCAAATTCAAGAGCACATCAAAACGATCATTCACCATGATCAAGTAGGCTTCATCCCAGGGATGCAGGGATGGTTCAACATATGGAATTCTGGGACTAGACAAGGCTACCCTCTCTCTCCATATCTTTTCAATATAGTACTTGAAGTTCTAGCAAGAGCAATTAGACAACTTAAGGAAGTCAAAGGGATACAAATTGGAAAGGAAGAAGTCAAACTATCATTATTTGCAGACGATATGATAGTTTACTTAAGTGACCCAAAAAATTCCACCAGAGAACTTCTGCTAATAAACAACTTCAGTAAAGTGGCTGGTTATGAAATTCACTCAAGCAAATCATTAGCCTTTTTGTTCTCAAAGGAAAAGTAGGCTGAGAAAGAAGTTAGGGAAATAACACCCTTCACAATAGTCACAAACAACATAAAGTACCTTGGCGTAACTCTAACCAAACAAGCGAAAGATCTGTATGACAGGAACTTCAAGTCCTTGAAGAAAGAAATCGAAGAAGACCTCAGATGATAGAAAAATATTTCTTGCTCCTGGATTGACAGGATCAATATAGTAAAAATGGCCATCTTACCAAAAGCAATGTACAGATTCAATGCGATCCCCATCAAAATCCCAACTCAATTCTTTATAGATCTAGAAAGAGCAATTCTCAAATTCATCTGGAGCAACAAAAAACCCAGGATAGCTAAAACTATTCTCAACAATACAAGGACTTCTGGGGGAATCAATATCCCTGACCTTAAACAGTACTACAGAGCAATTGTGTTAAAAACTGCATGGTATTGGTACAGCAACAGGCAAGTCGATCAATGGAATAGGATTGAAGACCCAGAAATTAACCCACAGACTTATGGTCACTTGATCTTTGATAAAGGAGCCACAACCATCCAGTGGAAAAAAAGATAGTCTTTTCAACAAATGGTGCTGGTTCAACTGGAGGTCAACATGCAGAAGAATGCGAACTGACCCACTCTTATCTCCTTGCACTAAGATCAACTCCAAGTGGATCAAGGACCTCCACATAAAACCAGACACACTGAAACTATTAGGAAAGAAACTTGGGAAGACCCTGAAGGACATAGGCACAGGGGGAAAGTTCCTGAACAGAACACCAATAGCTTATGCTCTAAGAACAAGAATTGACAAATGGGACCTCATAAAATTACAAAGTTTCTGTAAGGTAAAGGACACTGTCAGAAGGACAAAACGACAACCAACAAAGTAGGAAAAGATCTTCACCAACCCCACATCCGACAGAGGGCTAATATCCAATATATACAAAGAACTCAAGAAGTTAGACCCCAAAGAACCAAATAACCCTATCAAAAAATGGGGTACAGAGCTAAACAAAGAATTTTCACCAGAAGAAATTTGAATGGCTGAGAAACACCTTAAGAGATGTTCAACATCATTAGTCATCAGAGAAATGAAAATCAAAACAACCCTGAGATTCCACCTCACACCAGTCAGAATGGCTAAGATTAAAAACTCAAGAGACAACAAATGCTGGCGAGGATGTGGAGAAAGAGGAACACTCCTCCACTGTTGGTGGGATTGCAAAATGGTAAAACCGCTCTGGAAATCAGTGTGGCGGTTCCACAGAAAATTGGGCATGTCCCTTCCAGAGGACCCTGGCATACCACTCCTGGGCATATACCCAGAGGATTCCCCTGCATACAATAAAGACACATGCTCCACTATGTTTATAGCAGCCTTGTTTCTAATAGCCAGAAATTGGAAGGAGCCCAAATATCCCTCAAAGGACGAATGGATACAGAAAATGTGGTATATTTATACAATGGAATACTACTCAGCAATTAAAAATAATGAAATCATGCAATTTGTAGGTAAATGGTTAGACCTGGAAAATATCATCCTGAGTGAGCTAACCCAATCACAAAAGAATACACATGAAATGCAATCACTGATAAGTGGATATTAATGTGCCCAGAAGCCCTAAATACTCAAGGCACAATTAGCAAGTCAAATGATTTCCAAGAAGAAAGAAGAGGACCCTGGGCCTGGAAAGATTGGATCCAGTTTTGTAGAGAAACTGTGGGGGGAGGGGGAATGATTGGGGAATAGTTGGGGGGGAGAGGAACTAGGGGACATAGGGAGGGGGTGAACTGGGAAAGGGGAAAGCCTTTGGAATGTAAACATAGACTATAGAAAATAAAAATTAAAAAAATACAACCAATAAACAAATGATTATGAAATAGAAAAAACTGAAGATTTTTGTATAACATTTCTGAATAAATTAGGGAAATTCATGTGAAAATATGAAAATTTGAAGATTTTTGTGGTAATTTTCACAGATATAAAGTTCAGCATAGAAATAAAAAATAATATAGTTGAAAAGGGAAGGGGAGATATTTTCTGATAAGTCTGAGGAATTTTGCATAACATATATCTGATAAAATTATGGAAATTCATAGGAACACTGTAAATGTGAAGATTTTTGTAGTATTTTTCACAGACACAATGGTAGGCATACAAATAAATAATAATATAGTTGAAAAAGGAAGTAGAGATATTTCTGGATAAATAATTAGAATGTAATTGAAAAAAGGAATAGAGACATGTTCTTATAAAACTTAAGATTTTCATCTAACGCATGTATGTTAAAATTGAGGATTACATAAGGTAGTTTATGAAATTGAAGATATTTTGGAAAACAAAAACTCAGATACAAGGATAGGCATACAAATACAACTAGAATATGATTGAAAAAGGAAGAGGACAAATTTTGGAAAGAACTGAAGATTTTCATCTAACATATGTATTATAAAATTGAGGATTGCATAAGATGATTGATAAAATTGAAGTTTTATCTGGAAAAATACTCAGATACAATGATCTGCATACAAATGCAATTAGAATATAATTGAAAGCTCTTGGTGTTCTGTTCAGGAACTTTCCCCCTGAACCAATGTCCTCATGGGTCTTCACCAGTTTCTTTTCTATTAATTTTAGTGTGTCTGGTTTAAAGTGGAGGTCCTTGATACACTTGGAGTTGATCTTAGTACAAGGAGATAAGAGTGGATCAACTCTCATTCTTCAGCATGTTGACCTCCAGTTGAGTCAGCACCATTTGTTGAAAAGGCTATCTTTTTTTCCACTGGATGTTTTCAGCTCCTTTGTCAAAAATCAATTGGCCAAATATGTGTGGGTTCAATTCTGGGTCTTCAATCCTATTCCATTGATACACCTCCCTGTCATTGTACTAATACCATGCAGTTTTTAACACTACTGCTCTGTAGTATTGCTTGTGGTCCGGGATATTGATTCCCGCAGAACCACTTGTTTTACTGGTGATGATAGTTTTAGCCATCCTCAGTTGTTTGTTATTCCACATGAATTTGAGAATTGATCTTTCTAACTCTATGAAGAACTGAGTTGGGATTTTGATGGGGATTGTGTTGGATCTGTATATTGCTTTTGGCAAGATTGCCATTTTAACTACATTGATCCTGCCAACCCATGAGCATGGAAGATTTTTCCATTTTCTGAGGTCTTCTTCCATTTCCTTCTTCGGAGACCTGAAGTTTTTGTCATACAAATCTTATACTGGTTAGAGTCACACCAAGATACTTTATATTATTTGTGGATATTGTGAAGGGTGTCCTTTCCCTATTTTCTTTCTCAGCCTGCATATCCTTTGAGTATAGGAAGGCTACTGATTTGCTTGGGTTGATATTATAACCAACCACTTTGCTGAAGTTGTTTATAAGCTGTAGGAGTTTCTGGTGTAGTTTTTTGGGTCACTTCAGTAAACTATCATATCATCTGTGAATAGTGATGTTTGACTTCTTACTTTCAAATTTGTATCCCTTTCACTTCCATATGTTTTTGAATTGCTCTAGCTAGTACCAGAAGTACTATATTGAAAAGATATGGTGAGAGGGGGCAGCCTTGTCTAGTCTTTGATTTTAGTGGGATTGCTTCAAGTTTCTCTCCATTTACTTTCATGTTGGCTATCGGTCTGCTGTAAAATGCTTTTACTATGTTTAGGTATGGGCCTTGAAAATTAAAAAGTGTCTGCAAGGCAAAAGAAACTGTCAAAAGGACAAATTGGCAACCAACAAATTTGTAAAAGATTTCCACCAACCCTACATCTGACAGAGGGCTAATATCCAATGTATACAAAGACCTCAAGAAGTTAGACCCCAGAAAACCAAATAACCCTATCTAAAAATGGGGTACAGAGCTAAACAAAGACTTTTCACCTGATGAAATTCGGATGGCTGTGAAAGACCATAAAATGTTCAACATCATTAGTCCTTAGAGAAATGCAAATCAAAACAACCCTGAGATTTCACGTCACACCAGTCAGAATGGCTAAGATTAAAAACTCAGGAAACAACAGGTGTTGGTGAGGATTTGGAGAAAGATGAGCACTCCTCCACTGCTGGTGTGACTGCAAGCTGGTACAACCAACTCTGGAAATCAGTCTGGTGGTTCCTCAGAAAACTGAACACGATACTTCCAGAGGACCCAGCCTTATCACTCCTGTGCATATAACCAGAAGATTCCTGAGCATGCAATAAAGATACATGCTCCACTATGTTCATAGCAGCCTTATTTATAATAGCCAGAAGTTGGAAAGAACTCAGATGTCCCTCAACGGAAGAATGGATAAAAAATGTGGTATATGTACACAATGGAGTACTATTCAGCCATTAGAAATAAGGCATATTTTAGAAGAAAATCTTCAGTTCTCTCAGAGGATATCTTGACTTATCTATTCAATTATATTCTAATTGTATTTGTATGCAGATCAGTGTATCTGAGTATTTTTGCAAATAAATCTTCCGTTTGATCAATTATCTTATGTAATCCTCAATTTTATCATACATATGTTAGATGAAAATCTTCAGTTCTTTACAGTAATGAGTCCTTTTCCTTTTTCAATAATCCTCTCGTTGTATTTGTATGCTGATCTACTTGATGCTGATTTAATTTTGGTATTTGATATCTGTCTAGGAAATTGTCCATTTCCTCCAGATTCTCCAGTTGTTTTGAGTATAGACCTTTGTAGTAGGATCTGATGATCTTTTGAATTCCTCAGTTTCTGTTGTTATGTCTTCCTTTTCATTTCTAATTTTGTTAATTTGTATACTGTTTCTGTGTCCTTTGGTTAGTCTGGCTAAGAGTTTATCTATCTTGTTGATTTTCTCAAAGAACCAGCTCCTGGTTTTGTTGATTCTTTGTGTGGTTCACTTTGTTTCTACTTGATTGATTTCAGCCCTGAGTTTGTTGATTGCTTGTCTTCTACTCTTCCTGGGTGAATTAACTTCTTTTTCTTCCAGGGCTTTAAGGTGTGCCGTTAGGCTGCTAGTGTATGCTCTTTCCAGTTTCTTTTTGGATGCACTTAGAGCTATGAGTTTTCCTCTTAGCACTGCTTTCATTGTGTCCCATAGATTTTGGTAGGTTGTACCTTCATTTTCATTGAATTCTAAAAAGTCTTTGATTTCTTTTTTATTTCTTCCTTGACCAAGGTGTTATTGAGTAGAGTATTGTTCAGTTTCCATGTGTATGTGGGCTTTCTGTTGTTTTTGTTGCTATTGAAGACCACTCTTACTCCATGGTGATCTGATAGGAGGCATGGGATTAGCTCGATCTTCTAGTATTTGTTAACATCTGTCTTGTGACCAATTATATGATCAATTTTGGAGAAGGTACCATGCAGTGCTGAGAAAAAGGTATATTCTTTAGCTTTAGGATGAAATGTTATATATATATATATATATATATATATATATATATATATATATATATATATAATATAAAATATTTTATATATATATATATATATATATATATATAATATATATATATCTGTTAAATCCAATTCATCCAAAGTTTCAATTAGTTGCACTGTGTCACTTTTTAGTTTCTGTTTTCCTGATCCGTCCATTGAGGAGAGTGGAGTGTTGAAGTCACCCACAATTATTGTGTTAGGTGTAATATGTGCTTTAAGCTTTAGTAAGGTTTCTTTTACGAATGTGGGTGCCCGTGCATTTGGAGCATAGATGTTCAGTATTGAGAGTCCTTCTTGGTGGATTTTCACTTTGGCCAGCAAGAAGTGACCTTCTGAGTCTCTTTTGATGACTTTAGGTTGGAAGTCTATTTTATCTGACATTAGAATGGCTACTCCAGCTTGTTTCCTGAGACCATTTGCTTGTAAAATTGTCTTCCAGCCTTTTACTCTAAGGCAGTGTTTGCCTTTAACACTGAGATGTGTTTCCTGTATGCACCAAAATGTAGGGTCTTGTTTCCGTATCCAATCTGTTAATCTCTGTCTTTTTATTGGGGAATTGAGTCCATTGATGTTAAGATATATTAAGGAATAGTAATTATTACCTCCAGACATTTTAGAATTATACTTATTTATTTATTTATTTATTTATTTATTTATTTTTATATTCAAGAGGTTATCTTCTTTTGGGTTTGATGAGAGGAGGTTTCTATCTTGCTTCTTCCCAGGTGTAGTTTCTGACCTTGTCTTGGTGTTTTCCCCCTATTATCCTTTGTAGGGCTGGATTTGTGGAAATATATCATGCAAATTTGGTTTTGTCATGGAATACCTTGATGCCTCCATCTATAGCGATTGAGAGTTTTGCTGGGTAAAGTAGTTTTGGCTGAAGTTTGTGTTCTCTTAGAGTTTGCATGATATCTGCCCAGGATCTTCTAGCTTTCATGGTCTCAGTTGAGAAGTCTGGTTTTATTCTGATAGGTCTTCCTTTATATGTTACTTGGCCTTTTTTTCTTGCTGCCTTTAATATTCTTTCTTTGTTTAGTACATTTGTAATTTTGATTATTATGTGACAGGATGTATTTCTGTTCTGGTCCAGTCTGTTTGGGGTTCTATAGACTTCTTGTATATTCATGGGCATCTCTCTCTTTAGTTTGGGGAAGTTTTCTACCATAATTTTGTAGAAGATATTTGCTGGCCCTTTAACTTGAAAATCTTCACTCTCGTCTATACCTATTATCCTTAGGTTTGGTCTTTTCACTGTGTCCTGGATTTCCTGGATGTTTTGGGTTACAACCTTTTTGCATTTAGTATTTTCTTTGACTGTTGAATCAATGGTTCCTATGGTATCTTTGGCTTCTGAGATTCTTTCTTCTATCTATTATATTCTATTGTTGATATTTGCATCTATGCCCCATGGTTTCTTCCCAAGGTTTTCTATCTCCAATGTTGTCTCCCTCTGCCATTTCTTAGTTGTTTCTACTTCTGTTTTTAGTACCTGGATGGATATGCTCAGATCTTTTGCTTGCTTGCTTGTGTTTTCATGTATTTCTTTAAGAGATTTTTGTGTTTCCTCTTTCATAGCTTCTACTTGTTGGCCCACGTTCTTCTGTATTTCTTTAAGTGATTTTTGTCTTTCTTCCTTATTGTCTTCTTCTTTTTGATCCATCTTCTCCTGAATTTCTTGAAGTGATTTTTGTATTTGCCTTGTAAAGGCTTCTAACTTTTGATCCATTTTCTCCTCTATTTCTTTATGAGATTTTTTTATGTGTTCAGCTACCAGCATCCTGACCAGTGATTTTATATCCAAGTCTTGTTTTTCTGGTGTTTTGGGGTATCCAGGGCTTCCTGTTGTTGGCGAACGGGGTCAGATGCTGTTATGTTGCCTTGATTTCTGTTAGTAACGTTCCTTCATTTTCCTTTTGCCATCTGGTTATTTCTGTTGTTAGTTGGCCTTGTTGTCACTGGCTGGTGTTTGAATCTCCCGTGAGGCTGGGCTCACCTGTTGTTTCTCTACTGGTGATTATGCTTGACTGCTGCTCTAAGGGATCAGGAGCTGGCTGCCACCCGATACCTAGGTGCAAGGCAGGAGGACACAGGGAAGTCCCACAGAGCCTCAGCAGAGCTGGGCCTGCCTGGTGGCGAGAGCCTAGCTGATTCCCCCTGCGATGGTAGCCCCGGATGGAGTCTGTCTACCTGGGTCTCCCCAGCTGTGTTCTGGTTGCAATATGGAGACCCGCCACTACTGTTGCTCCAAGGGCCCGTGAACTGGCTGCCACCAGCTGCCTTGGTGCAAGGCTGGAGGGTGCGGGGAAGTCCAGCAGAGCCTCGGAGGAGCTCGGCCTGCCTGGTGGCGATAGCCTAGCAGATCCCGCCGCAATGGTAGCCCCAGATGGAGTCTGTCTACCTGGGCCTCTCCAGCTGTGTCCTGGTTGCAATATGGAGGCCCAGCGCTACCACTGCTCCAGGGGCCCTGTATTTCCATAATTTTATCAGATATATGTCATGCAAATTCCTCAGATTTATCAGAAAATATCTCCACTTCCGTTGTCAACTATATTATTATTTATTTGTATGCCTACCATTGTATCTGTGAAAATTACAACAGAAATCTTCAAATATTAACATTTTCACATGAATTTCCATAATTTAATCAGAAATGTTATACAAAAATTTTCAGTTTTATCAGAAAATGACTCCACCTTCTTTTCCACATATTTATTGTTTTACAAGTAGGCCTTTCATTGTATCTAAAATTTTAACACAAAAATCTTCAATTTTATCATTTTTTTGTTATCATCCATAAGTTATATGTAAAGCTTCTGAATTAGAAAAATATATGTCCACGTCATTTTTCAATTGTATTGTAATTGTATTTGTATGCTATTATTGTATCTGAGTTTTTGTTTTCCAAAAATATCTTCAGATTTAAATATTATCTTACATTATTCTCAATTTTATCATACATATGTTAGATGAAATTCTTCAGTTTTATACAAAAATATCTCCACCTCCTTTTTCAATTATATTCTAATTGTATTTGTATGCCTATCATTGTATCTGAGATTTTAGTAGAGAATAACTTCAATGTAATCAGTCATAGTATGGAACCCTCAATTTTATCATACATATGTTAAATGAAAATTTTCAGTTTTATGGGAAAACCTCTCATCTTTCTTTTTCAATTGAATTTTCATAGTATTTGAAAGCTCATCATTGTATCTGAGATTTTTGCAAAAATTCATCAATTTTTTAAATTATCCTAAGTTTTCCTCAGTTTCATTACACATATGTTAGAGGAAAATCTTCAGTTTTATAGGAAAATGGTACTACTTGCTTTCTCAATTATTTTCTAATTGTATTTGTATGCTTACCATTGTATCTGCGAAAATTACCACAAAAATCTACAATTTTTAAATTTTCCCTATGAATTTTCCTTACTTTATCAGACATGTGTCAAATGAAATCTTTAGTGTTATCAGAAAAGGTCTCTACTTTTTCAATTATCTGATAATTCTATTTGTAACCCTATCATTGTATGTGAGATTTTAAAAAAAAATCTTAAATTTGATCAGATATCTTATGTAATCCCCAATTATATCATGCAGATTTCAGATTAAAAGCTTCAGTTCTATCATAAAATGTCTCCACTTCAATTTTCAATTGAATTCTAATTATATTTGTATAGCTATTATTGTATTTGAATTTTTTTCAAAATAAATCTTCAATTTTATACATTATCTTAAGTTATCCTCAATTTTATTATACATATGCTAGATGAAAATCTTCATTACTTTACAAAAATTTCTCCATTTCCTTTTTCAATTACATTATAATTGTATTTATATGCCTATCAATGTATCTGTTTTGTTTAAAAAAACATACTCAATTTTATAAATTATGTTATGGTATCCTCATTTTTATCATATATTTATTAGGTGAAAATCCTCAGTTTTATATGACAATGTCTCCACATCTCTTTTAGCTATATTCTAATAGTATTTCTATGCCTATCATTGTATCTGAGTTTTGCCCAAATAAACCTTCAATTTTATCAATTACCCTAGTAATCCTTTATTGTATCATACATATGGTAGATGAAAATCTTCAGTTTTATCATAAAATATCTCCACTTCGTATCTCAGTTTTATATTAATTGTATTTCTAACAATTTCTAACATATGTATGATAAAATTGAGGGTTACATTGCTTAATTGATAAAGTTGAAGATTTATTCAGGAAAAAAAACCTCGGGTACTATGATAAGAATACAAATACAACTAGAATACAATTCAAAAAGAGTTTGATGACATATTGTTAATTCTAAACATTTACATCTAACTAATGTATGATAAAATGAATAACAAAGAAAATTGATGACATTGAAGATTTTTTTGATAAAATCTCAGATTCAATGATCTGATAACAAAGACATTTATTCAGATTCAATGGAATTACATAAGATAATTGATAAAATTTAAGATTTACTTGAAAAAAACTCAGAAACCATGATCTGCAAACAAAGACATTTAGAATATAATTGAAAGGGGAAGTGGAGATATTTTCTGTAAGAGCTGAAGACTTTTCTAAAATATGCATGATAAATCCAGGATTACATAAAATAACTGATAAAATTTTAGATTTAAAAAACTCAGATTCAAAGATTGCCATCCAAATACAATTAGAATATAATTGAAAAGGGAAGTGGAGATATTTTCTGGTTGGATTGAAGATTTTTTTTGTTTGTTTTTGTTTTTCGAGACAGGGTTTCTCTGTGTAGCCCTGGCCGTCCTGGAACTCACTCTGTAGACCAGGCTGGCCTCTAACTCAGAAATCCACCTGCCTCTGCCTCCCAAGTGCTGGGATTACAGGCGTGTGCCACCACCGCCCGGCTAAATCTTTTTTTGTTTTTTGTTTTTGTTTTTTTTTGTTTTTTTTGTTTGTTTGTTTGTTTGTTTTTTGAGACAGGGTTTCTCTGTGTGGTCCTGGCTGTCCTGGAACTTACTCTGTAGACCAGGCTGGCCTCAAACTCAGAAATCTCCCTGCCTCTGCCTCCCAAGTACTGGGATTACAGGCATGTGCCAGCACTGCCCGGCTGAATTGAAGATTTTAATCTAGCATATGTATCATAAAATTGAGCATTACATATGATAACTGATAAAATTGAAGATTATTTTTGGAATAAACTTAAATACAATGAGAGGCATACAAATAGAATTATCACATAATTGAAAATGAAATGGAGACATTTTCTGAAAAAACTGAAGATTTCTTATATTACAGATACAGTAAGGAAAATTCATAGGAAAAATTTAAAAATTGAAAACTTTTGTGGCAATTTTCACACATGAAATGGTAGGCAATCAAATACAATTAGTATGTAATCTCAAAATGAAGTGGAGACATTTTTATTTAGAATTGAAGATTTTCCTCTAACATATCTATGACTAAAATTCAGAATAAGTTAAGCTAATTTATAAAATTTAAGATTCTTTGGAAAAAACTCAGGTACAATGATGGGCATACAAATACATTTAGAATATATTTGAAGGAGAATGTGGAGACATTTTCATATACAACTGAGATTTTCACATAACATACGTGTGATAAAATGAGGATATAATGAGGTAATTTATAAAATTAAAGATTTTTTGGAACAAAAAGGTCAGATACAGCGATAGGCATAGAAATACAATTAGAATACAACAGAAATACGAAGAATTGAGACATTTTCTGATAAAACTGAAGATTGTGATTGTCATCTAATGTATGTATGATAAAATAAAGGATTACTAGGGTAATTGATAAAATTGAAGATTTCTTTTGAAAAAGTTCAGCTATACTGATAGGCATACAAATAGAATTATGTCATAATTGAAAATGAAATGGAGACATTTTCTGACAAAACTGAAAATTTTGTATAACATATTTCTGATAAAGTAAGGGAATGTCAGAAGAAAAATTTAAAAATTGAAGATTTTTTTTGGTAATTTTCACAGATACAATGTTAGGCATACAAAACTTCAAATTATACAGTTTTCCCATGAATTTCCATAATTTTATCAGATATATATTAGGCAAAATTCTTCAGATTTATCAGAAAATATCTCTACTTCCTTTTACAAATACATTATTATTTATTTGTATGCCTACCATTCTATCTGTGAAAATTACCACAAAAATCTTCAAACTTTAACATTTTCACATGAATTTCCATAATTTTTTAAATGTTATAAAAAATCTTCAGTTTCATCAGAAAATATCTCCACTTTCTTTTTCACTTATATTCTAATTGTATTAGTATGCTTTGAAGTATATCTGAGATTTTACCAAAAATCCTTCAATTTTATCAATTTTTTTATGTTATCCATTTTATCATACATATTTTAGGTGAAAATCTCAAGTTTTATTCAAAAATGTCTCCAGATACTTTTTCAATTATATTCTTATTATATTTGTATGCCTATCCTTGTATCTGAAATTTTTCTAAGAAAATCTTCAACTTAATCAGTTATCCTATGTAATCCTCAATTGTATCATAGATATGTTAAATGAAAATCTTCAGTTTTATCAGAAAATATCTCATCTTCCTTTTTCCATTGTATTCTGATTGTCTTGGTAATCTGATCATTGTATTTGAGTTTTGTCCAAAAAAATCTTCAATTTTATCAATTACCCTAGCAATCTTTTATTTTATCATGCATATGTGAGATGAAAATATTCAGTTTTATCTTAAAATGTCTCCACTTCGTTTTTCAATAGAATTCTAAGAGTATTTGTAAGCCTATAATTGTATCTGAGTTTTTTGGCAAAAGAATCTTCAATTTTATAAATTGTACTAAGTATAATTTATAATTATAATTACAGAAATTGTCTGTTAATTCTGAAGATTGTTATCTAACTTCTGGATGATAAAAATGGATGATAACATATGAAATTGGATAAAATTGAAGATTTTTTGTGTTAAAGTCTCAGATACAATTAAAGGCATACAAATACAACTCTAAATAAGTGAAATAGAAAGTGGAGACATTTTCTGATAAAACTGATGATTTTTGTATAACGTTTCTGATTAAATGATGGAAGTTCATGTGAAAATCTTAAAATTTGGACATTTTTGTGGTAATTTTCACACTTACAATGGTAGTCATACAAATAAATAATTACATATTTGAAAAAGTAAGTGGAGTTATTTTTTCATCAATCAGGAATTTTGAATAACAAAATTACCTTATGATATCCTCATTTTATCATATGTAGGTTATATGAAAATCTTCAGTTTTATATGAAAATGTCTCCATGTAATCCTTCAATTATATTCTATACATTTTTGTATGCCTATTTTATCTGAGATTTTTCCAAAAAAATCTTCAATTTTATCAGATATCCTATGTAATCCTCAATTTTATCACACATATTTTAGATGAAAATATTCAGTTCTATCATAAAATGTCTCCACTTCCTTTCTCAATTGAATTCTAATTATATTTGTATGGCTATGATTGTATTTGAGTTTCAACATAAAAATCTGCAATTTTATACAATATCTTATGTTATCTTCAATTTTGTCATACATATGTTAGATGAAAATCTTCAATTCTTTATGAAACTGTCTCCATTCCTCTTTCAATTACATTCTAATTATATTTATATGCCTATCATTGTATATGTATTCTTTTGAAAATATATTCAATGTTATAAATTATCTTATGTTATCCTCATTCTTATTATACATACATTAGATGAAAATCTTCAGTTTTATATGAAAATGTCTCCACATTTGTTTGACTTATATTCACACTGTACCTGTGAAAAGTACCACAAAGATTTTTAAATTTTAATATTTTCTCATGAACTTCCGTAATTATATCAGAAATATTATAGAAAAATCTTCAGTTTTTTCAGAAAATATCTCCATTGTTTTTTGCTGATAGTCTTATGGTATTCGTATGCCTATCATTGAATCTGAGATTTTATAAAAATAATCTTCAAATTTATCAATTTTTCTATGTTATCCATTTTATCAAATATAAGTTAGATGTAAATCTTTAACATTAGCACAATATGTCTTCACTCCCTTTTTAAATTCTATTCTAATTGTATTTGTATGCCTATCATTGCATCCGAGTTTTTGTCTCAATAAATTTTAATTTTATCAATTATCCTATGTAATTCTCAATTTTATCATACATATGTTAGATGAAAATCTTCAGTTTTATCAGAATATGTCTCCTCTTCCTTTTTCTATTGTATTCTAATTGTATTTTTATGCTTATCATTGCATCTGAGTTTATTTTCAAAAAAATCTTCAATTTTATAAATAATCTTACATTATCTTCAATTTTAACATACTTATGTTACAGGATTTTTTCAGTTTTATAGGAAAATGGCTTCACTCTCTGTTTCAATTACATTCTAATTGTATTTGCATGCTTACCACTGTATGTGTGAAAATTACCTCAAAAATCTTCAATTTTTATTTTTTTCTATGAATTTCCCTTACTTTATCAGAAATATGTTAGACAAAATCTTCAATTTTATCAGAAAATGTCTCTATTCCTATTTTCAATTACATTCTAATTGTTTTTGTTAGTCTATCATTGTGTCTGTGAAAACTACCAGAAAAAAATTCAAACAACCATTTTCCTTTGAATTTCCGTAATTTATCGGATGTATGTCATGGAAAATTCTTCAGATTTATCAAAAAATATCTCCACTTCCTTTTTCAACTATATTATTATTTATTTGTATGCCTACCATACAAATTATCACAAAAATCTTCAAATTTTAACATCTTCACATGAATTTCCATAATTTTATCAGAAATGTTACACAAAAATCTTCAGTTTTATCAGAAAATGTCTCCACTTTCTTTTTCCCTTATAAACAGTTGTATTTGTATGCCTTTCATTGTATCTGAGATTTTATCAAAAAAATCTTCAATTTTATCAATTTTTTTTAATGTTATCATCCATTTTATCGTATATAAGTGAGATGTAAAGATTCAGAATTAACAGATATGTCTCCACATCCTATTTCAATTATATTCTAACTGTATTTGTATCTGAGTTTTTACAAAAAAAATCACCAATTTTATAAATTATTTTAAGTTTTCCTCAATTTTGTCAAACATATGTCACAGGAAAATCTTCAGTTTTGTAGGACAATTGCTCCACTTCTGCTTTCTATTACATTCTAATTGTACTTGTATGCTTAACAATGTATTTGTGAAAATTACCACAAAAATCAATTTTTAAATTTTTCCTATGAATTTCCCTTACTTTATCAGAAATAAGTCATATGAAATCCGTAGTTTTATCAGAAAATGTCTCCACTTTCTTTTCAATTATCTGATATTTCTATTTGAAGGCCTATCATTGTATGTGAGATTTTTCCAAAAAAATCTTCAATTTTATCATGCGTATTTTTGATGAAAATCTTCAGTTCTAACAAAAAATGTCTCCACTTCCTTTATCAACTGAATTCTAATTACATTTGTATGACTATCAATGTATTTGATTTTTTAATAAAATATTCAATACTATGAATTACGTTATGTTATTCTCATTTTTATCATATATATGTTAGATGAAAATGTTCATTACTTTATAAAAATATCTCCATTTCCTTTTTCAATTACATTACAATAGTATTTATATGACTATCAAAGTAACTCAGGATTTTTAAATAATATTCAATTTTATAAATTATGTGGCTATCCTCATTTTTATAATACATATATTAGATGATCTTTAGTTTTATATGAAAATGTCTCCACATCTCTTTTAGTTATATTCCCATTTTATTTTTATGCCTATCATTGTATCTGAGTTTTGTCCAAATATATCTTCAATTTTATCAATTACACTAGTAATCCTTTATTTTATCATACATATGTTAGATGAAAATCTTCAGTTTTATCAGAAAATGTCTCCACTATGTTTGTCAGTTGTATTCAAATTGTTTTTCTATGTCTATCATTGTATCTCAGTTTTTTTCCAAAAATCTTTAATTTTAAAAATTACCTTAAGATATCCTCATTTTATCATACGTATGCTATAAGAAAATCTTCAGTTTTATACTAAAATGGCTCCACTTCCTCTTTCAATTATATTCTAAATGTATTTTATGCCTATCATTGTTTTTGATGTTTATTTCAAAAAATCTTCAATTTTATAAATTATGCTAAGTTATCCTCAGTTTTATCATAGATATTATAGAGGAAAATCTTCAATTTTAAATAAAAAATGTCTCCTCTTCATTTTTAGATTATATTCTAATTGTATTTGTATGCCTACCATTGTATCTGTGAAAATTACCACAAATTTTTCAATTTTTAAATTTTCCCTATGAATTTCCCTTGCTTTATCAGTAATATGTTATATGAAATCTTCAGTTTTGTCAGAAAATTTCTCCACTTTATTATCAAATATGTGATAATTCTATTTGTATGCCTATCTGTGTATCTGAGGTTTTTTCCAAAAAAATCTTCAATTTTATCAGTTATCATATGTAATTCTCAATTTAACATGCATATGTTAAATTAAAATATTCAGTTCTACCTTAAAATATCTCCACTTCCCTATCAAATTTTCTGATAATTCTATTTGGATGCCTATCATTGTATCTGAGTTTTTAAAAGAAATCTAAAATTTTGTCAGTTATCCTATGTAATCTTCAATTTTATCATGCATATTTTAGATGAAAATATTCAGTTCTATCAGAAAATGTCTCCACCTCCATTTTCAATTATATTATAATTTTAATTGTATGCAGATCATTGTATGTATTTTTCCAAAAAATCTTCAATTTTATCTATTATGCTATGTAATTCTCAATTTTATAATACATATGTTAGATAAAAATCTTGTTTTATCAGAAAATGTCTCCTCTTCATTTTCAAATGTATTCTAAGTGTATTTGTAGGCTTATCATTGCATATGAGTTTTTTTCAAAAAATCTTCAATTTCATAAATTACCTATTTTATCATACATATGATAGAGGAAAATCTTCAGTTTTATAAGGATATGTTTCCACTTCTTTTTTGCAATTACATTATTTTTGTATTTGTATGCATACCACTTTATCTGTGAAAATTACCACAAAACATTCAATTTTTAAATTTTTCCAATGAATTTCCCTAGTTTAACATGAAATTTGTTATGTGAAATCTTCAGTTTTATCATAAAATGTTTCCACTTCCATTTTCATTTATGTGATAATTGTATTTGTACACCTATCATTGTATCTGGGATTTTTCACAAAAAATCTTCAATTTTATCAGTTATCTTATGTATCCTTAATTTTGTCATTCTTATGTTAGACGAAAAGCTTCAGTTCTATCAGGAAATGTGTCCAGTTCCTTTTTCACTTGTATTCTAAGTACATTTGTATGCCTATCATTGTATCTGAGTTTTCTTCTTCAAAAATACCTTTAGGTTTAAAATTTTTCCTATGTTATCCTCAATTTTATCACAAATACATTAGATAAAAATCTTGTTTAATCAAAAATGTCTCCACCTTATTTTCAATCATATTCTAATTGTATTTGTATGCCTATCATTATATCTGCCATATTTTTAGAGAATATCTTCAATTTAATCAGTTATCCTGTGTAATCCTCCATTATATCAAACATATGCTAAATGAAAATCTTCAGTTTTATGAGAAAATGTCTGGTATTCCTTTTTCAATTGAATTCTAATAGTATTTGTAAGTTTATCATTTTATCTGAGTTTATTTTCAAAAGAAAATTCAGTTTTATAAATTATGCTAAGTTTTCCTCAATTTTATCCCCCATATGTTAGAGGAAAATCTTCAGTTTTATATGAAAATGGCTCCACTTCTTCTTACAATTACATTCTACTTGTATTTATATGCTTACTATTGTATCTGTGAAAATTACCAGAAAAATCTTCAATTTTTAAATATTTCCTATGCATTTCTCTTACTTTATCAGTAATATGTTATATGAAATCTTTAGTTTTGTCAGAAAATTTCTCCACTTCATTTTCAAATAAGTGATAATTTTATTTGTATGCCTATCACTGTATCTGATTTTTTCCAAAGAAACTCTTCAATTTTATCAGTTATCATATGTAATTGTCAATTTTATGATACATGTTTGAATTAAATCTTCACTTTTACCAGAAAATATCTCTACTTCCCTTTACAATTATGTGATAATTCTATTTGGATGCCTATCATTGTATCTGAGTGTTTTTTTAAAAAAGACTAAAATTTTATCAACTATCTTATGTAATCCTCAATTTTATCATGCTTATTTTAGATGAAAATCTTCAGTTCTATCAGAAAATATCTCCACTTCCCTTTTCAATTATATTCTAATTTCATTTGTATGCAGATATTTGTATCTGAGTATTTTTCCAAATAAATCCTCAATTTTATCAATTATCTTATGTAATCCTCAATTTTATCATACATGTGTATGATGAAAATTTTCAGTTCTATACAAAAATGTGTCCTCTTCCTTTTTCAATGATACTCTAGATGTATTTGTATGCCTATCCTTGTATCTGAGATTTTGTTTTTCAAAATATCTTAAATTTTAAAAAACTATCTTATGTAATTCTCAATTTTAACATACATATGTTAGATAAAAATCTTTGGTTTTATCAGAGTATGTCTGTATTTCTTTTTTCAATTATATTCCATTTGTGTTTTAAGCCTATCATTGTATCTGAGTGTTTTTCCAAAAAATCTTTAATTTTAGCAATTTCCTTATGGTTTCCTCATTTTATTCATCTGTTATATGAAAGTCTTCAGTTTTAGATGAAAATGTCTCCACTTCTTCCTTCAATTATATTGTAAATATATTTGTATGCCTACAATTGTATCTGAGTTTTTTTCCAAAAAAATCTTCAATTTTATAAATTATCTTAAGTTATCCTCAATTTTATCATTGATATTTTAGAGGAAAATATTCAATTTTAAATAAAAATGTATCCACTTCATTTTTCGATTACATTTAATTTGTATTTGTATGCCTAACATTGTATTTGAGTTTTCTTTTTCAAAAACATCATCAGTTTTAAAAATTAACTTTTAAATGTATTTATCAATGTAGGACAGATACATTGATAGGTATAGAAATACAATTAGAATGTAATTGACAAATGTAATGGAGACATTTTAGTAAAGAAATGAAGATTTTCATCTAACTTATGTATGATAAAATTGAGGATAACATAAGATAATGTGTAAAATTGAAGATGTTTTTGCAATAAACTCAAATACAATTATAGCCATTCAGATATAATTAGAAGAAACAGAAATAGAGACATTTTGTGATAGAACCGAAGATTTTCATCTATAAACCGCATGATAAAATTGAGGATTACATAATATATCTGATCAATTTGCAGATTTTTTTGGATAAATTTTATATGCAATAATAGGCATACAAATAGAATTATCAGATAATTGAAAAGCAAGTGGAGACATCTTCTGGTAAAACTAAAGATTTCGTCTAACATATTTCTGATAAAGTAAGGGAAATTGATAGGAAAAATTTAAAAAATGAAGATTTTTGTGGTAATTTTCACAGATACAAATATAAGCATACAAATACAATTAGAATGTAATTGAAAAAGGAAGTGGAGCCATTTTCCTATAAACCTGAAGATTTTCCTCTAACATGTGTGAGGAAATTGCGGAAAACAGGATATTTTATAAAATTCATGATTTTTTTTGCAAAAAAAAACCTCAGGTACAATGATAAGCTTACAAAATCTATTAGAATTCATTTGAAAAGGAAGACCAGACATTTTCTCATAAAACTAAAGATTTTCATTTAACATATGTTTGATGAAATTGGGGATTACATAGGATAACTCATTAAATTGCTGATATTCTCTAGGAAAATGTCTGATTCAATGATAGGCATACAAACACAATTAGAATAGGATTGAAAAAGGAGGTGGAGACATTTTTGTATGAAACTGAAGATTTTCATCTTACATGTATGAAAAATTTGAGGATAACATAAGATAATTTTTAAATCTGGAGATATTTTTGAAAAAGAAAACTCAGATACAATGATAGGCATACAAATACAATTAGAATACAATTGAAAAAGAAACAGGACAAATTTTGTGATTGAAGTGAAGATTTTCACCTAACATATGTATGATAAAATTGAGGATTACTTAGGATAAGTGATAAAATTGAAGATTTTCTTTGAATAAAAGATACAATAATAGGCATACAAATACAATTATCACATAATTGAAAAAGGAAGTGGAGACATTTTCTCATAAAAGAAGTTTTCATATAACATGTTTAATATCAAATAGGGGAAATTAATAGGAAAAATTAAAAAATATAACAGTTTTGTGGTAATTTTCACGGGTACAATGGTACACATACAAATAAAATTAGAATGCCATTGCAAAAAGAAGTGGAGATATTTTCCTATAAAACTGAATATTTTCCTCCAACATATGTATGGTAAAATTGAGGATAAATTAAGTTAATTCATGAAATTGATGATTTTTTTGATAAAAAACTCAGAAGAAATGATCAAGCATACAAATGCAGTTAGAATAAAATTGAAAAGGGAAGAGGAGATATTTTCTGATAATACTGAAGATTTTTGTCTAATATATGCATGATTAAAATGAAAATTACATAGGGTAATTTATAAAATTGAAGATTTATTCAGAAAAACACCTCAGATAAAATGATAGACATACAAATACAATTAGAATACAATTGAAAAAGGACATGGAAACATATTATTTCAATTATGAAGTTTTACATCTAACTTATGGGTGGTAAAATGGATGATAACATAAGAAAATTTATATAATTGAAGATTTTTTTTGATAAAATCTCGAATACAATGAAAGGTATACAAATACAACTATAAATAAGGGAAAAAGAAAGTGGAGACATTTTCTGATAAACCTGAAGATTTTTGTATAACATTAATGAATAAATTATGGAAATTCATGTGAAAATGTGAAAATTTAAAGATTTTGTGGTAATTTTCACAGATACAAAGGTCAGCATACAAATAAGTAATAATATAGTAGCAAAAGGAAGTGGAGATATTTTCTGATAAATCTGAGCAATTTTGCATAACATATATCTGAAAAAATTATGGAAATTCATAGGAAAACTGTAAAATTTGAAGATGTTTTAGTGATTTTCACAGACACAATGGTAGGCATACAAATAAATAATAATATAGTTGAAAAAGATGTGGAGATATTTCCTGATAAAACTGAAGAATTTTGCATAACATATATCTGATAAAATTTTGGAAATTCATACGAAAACTGTATGATTTGCAGATTTTTGTGATAATTTTCACAGATACAATGATAGGCTTACAATCACAATTAGAATGTAATTGAAAAAAGGAATAAAGACATTTTCTGATAAAACTTAAGATTTTTGTCTAACACATGTATGTTAAGATTGAGGATTACATAAGGTATTTTATGAAATTGAAGATATTTTGGAAAAGGATAGGCATACAAATACAACTAGAGTATGATGGAAAAATGAAGAGGACAAATTTTGGGAAGAACTGAAGATTTTTATCTAACATATGTATGATAAAATTGAGGATTGCATAAGATGATTGATAAAATTGACGATTTATCTAGAAAACTACTCAGATACATTGATCTGCATACAAATACAATTAGAATATAATTGAAAGCTCTTGGTGTTCTGTTCCGTAACTTTCCCCCACCCCTGAGCCAATGTCCTCAAGGGTCTTACCCAGTTTCTTTTCTATTAATTTTAGTGTGTCTGGTTTACTGTGGAGGTCCTTGATCCACAGTAAACCAGAGTTGAGCTTAGTACAAGGAAATAAAAGTGGATCAATTCTCATTCTTCTGCATGTTGACCTCCAGTTGAGTCAGCATCATTTGTTGAAAAGGCTATCCTTTTTACACTGGATGTTTTCAGGTTTTTGTCAAAGATCAATTGGTCAAAGGTGTGTGGGTTCAATTCTGGGTCTTCAATCCAATTCCATTGATCCACCTCCCTGTCATTGTACCAATACCATGCAGTTTTTAACACTACTGCTCTGTAGTATTGCTTGTGGTCTGGATATTAATTCCCCCAGAAGTTCTGTTACTGTTGATGATAGTTTTAGCTATCCTGGGTTGTTTGTTATTCCAGATGAATTTGAGAATTGCTCTTTCTAACTCTATGAAGAACTGAGTTAGGATTTTGATGGGGACTGTGATGGATCTGTATATTGCTTTTGGCAAGATTGCCATTTTAACTATATTAATCCTGCCAACCCACGAGCATGGAAGATTTTTCCATTTTCTAAGGTCTTCTTCCATTTACTTCTTCAGAAACCTGAAGTTTTTGTCATACAAATCTTTCACTTGTTTGGTTGCAGTCACACCAAGATACTTTATATTGTTTGTGGATATTGTGAAGTGTGTCATTTCCCTATTTTCTTTCTCAACCTGCTTATCCTTTGAGTATAGGAAGGCTACTGATTTGCTTGAGTTGATATTATAACCAGCCACTTTGCTGAAGTTGTTTATCAGCTGTAGGAGTCCTCTGGTGGAGTTTTTTGGGTCACTTAAATATACTATCATATCATCTGCGAATAGTGATAGTTTGACTTCTTCCTTTCCAATTTGTATCCATTTGACTTCCTTATGTTTTCAAATTGCTCTAGCTAGTACCTCAAGTACTATATTGAAAAGATATGGAGAGAGAGGGCAGCCTTGTCTAGTCCCAGATTTTAGTGGGATTGCTTCAAGTTTCTCTCCATTTACTTTGATGTTGGATACCGGTCTGCTGTAAATTGGTTTTACTATGTTTAAGTATGGGCCTTGAAAATTAAAAAAAATTCTGCAAGGCAAAAGACACTGTCAAAGGGACAAATCGGCAACCAACAAATTGGAAAAAGATCTCCACCAACCGTACATCTGACAGAGGGCTAATATCCAATGTATACAAAGAACTCAAGAAGATAGACCCCAGAAAAACAAATAACCCTATCTAAAAATGGGGTACAGGGATAAACAAAGACTTTTCACCTGAAGAAATTCGAATGGCTGAGAAACACCTTAAAAAATGTTCAACATCATTAGTCATCAGAGAAATGCAAATCAAAACAACCCTGAGATTTCACCTCACACCTGTCAGAATAGCTAAGATTAAAAACTCAGGAAACAGCAGGTGTTGGTGAGGATGTGGAGAAAGATGAGCACTCCTCCACTGCTGGTGGGACTGCAAGCTGGTACAACCACTCTGGAAATCAGTCTGGTGGTTCCTCAGAAAACTGGACCCGATACTTCCAGAGGACCCAGCCATACTATTCCAGGATATACCCAGAAGAGTCCACAGAATGCAATAAGGATACATGCTCCACTATGTTCATAGCAGCCTTATTTATAATAGCCAGGAGTTAGAAAGAACCCACATGTCCCTCAACAGAAGAATGGATAGAAAAAAATGTGGTATATATACACAATGGATACTATTCAGCCATTAGAAACAACGAATTCATGAAATTCTTGGAGAAATGGTTGGAGCTGGGGAATATCATACTAAGTGAGGTAACCCAGTCTCCAAAGAAAACCCATGGTATGCACTCACTGATAAGTGGATATTAGCCTAGAATTTTGGGACTCCAAAAACAAAATCCACATACCAAATTTTGTCAGACAAGAAGGAATGAGTGGACCCTGGTTCTGGAAAGGCTCAAGGCATCAGTGTAAGGAAATATCAGAACAGGGAAATTTTTCAATTGAATTCTAATTATCTTTGTATGGCTATCATTGTATTTGATGGGTTTTTTTTCAAAAAAATAATTTTATACATTATCTTATGTTATTCTCAATTTTATCATACATATGTTAGATGAAAATCTTGTTTACTTTACGAAAATGTCTCCATTTCCCTTTTCAATTACATTCCAATTGTCTTTATGCCTATCAAAGTATCTGAGGTTTTTGTAAAAAAAAATTCCATTTTTTAAATGGAATTGTTATATATGTTATGTTATCCTCATTTTTATCATACATATATTAGAGGAAAATTTTATCATACATATATTAGAGGAAAATCTTCAATTTTATCAATTCCCCTAGTAATCCCTTATTTTATCATACATGTGTTAGATGAAAATCTTCAGTTTTATCACAAAATGTCTCCACTTCGTTTTTCAGTTGTATTCTAATTATATAATTATTTATATGCCTATCATTGTATCTGAGTGTTTTTACAAACCATTAATTTTATAAATTACCTTATGATATCCTCATTTTATCATAACTATGTTATATGAAAATCTTCACTTTTATATGAAAATGTCTCCACTGCCTCCTTCAATTACATTGTAAATGTATTTGTATTCCTATCCTTATATCTGATTTTTTTCAAAATAATCTTCAATTTTATAAATTATCTTTGTTATCCTCAATTTTATCTTAGATATTTTAGAGGAAACTCTTCAATTTTAAGAAAAAATGTCTCCACTTAATTTTTAGATTACTTTCTAATTGTATTTGTATGCCTACGATTGTATCTGTAAAAATTACCACAAAATCCAATTTTTAAATTTTTCCTATGACTTTCCCTTACTTTATCATTAATTTTTATGAAATATTAAGTTTTTAAAGAAAATGTCTTCTATTCATTTTCAAATATGTGATAATTCTATTTGTATGCCTATAATATCTGAGATTTTTCCAAAAAAATCTTCAATTTTACAAGTTATCATGTATAATCCTTAATTTTGTGATACATATGTTGGATTCAAAACTTCAGATCTACCAGAAAATATGTCCACATCCCTTTTCAAAGATCTGATAGTTCTATTTGTATGCCTATCATTGTATCTGGGTTTTTTTCAAAAAAATCTAAAATTTTATTAGGTATCCTATATAATCCTCAATTTTATCATGCATATTTAAGATGAAAATCTTCAGTTCTTATCAGAAAGTATCTCCCCTTCCCTTTTCAATTATATTCTAATTGTATTTGTATGCAAATCATTGTATCTGAGTTTTTTCTGAATAAGTCTTAAATTTTATCAATTATCCTATGTAATTCTCAATTTTATCATACATATGTTAAATAAAAATTTTTCAGCTTTATCAGAAAATGTCTCCTCTCCCTTTTTCAATTGTACTCTCATTCAATCTGTATGCTTATCAATGCATCGGAGTTTTTGTTTTCCAAAAAATCTTCAATTTTATAAATTATCTTATGTCATTCTCAATTTAAACATACATATGCTAGATGAAAATCCTCGGTTTTATCAGATAATGTCTTCACTTATTTTTCACTTATTTATAGTTATATTTGTATGCTTTTCATTGTATCTGAGATTTTATCACAAAAATCTTCATTTTTATCAATTTTCCTATGTTTTCATCCATTTTATCATCTATAAGTTAGATGTAATGCTTCAGAATCAAGAGAATATTTCTCCACATCCATTTTCAATTGTATTCTAATTGTATTTTTATGCCTATCATTGTATCCGAGTTTTTTCTGAATATATCTTCAATTTTATCAATTATCCTATGTAATTCTCAATTTCATCATATATATGTTAGATATAAATCTTCAGTTTTATCAGAAAATGTCTCCTCTTCCTTTTTCAATTGTATTTTAATTGTATTTGTATGCGTATCATTGCAGCTGAATTTTTTTCAAATAATCTTCAATTTCATAAATCACCTTAAGTCATCCTCAATTTTATCATACATATGTTAGAGGAAAATCTTGTTTTACAGGAAAATGTCTCCACTTCTCTTGGCAATTACATTCTAATCTTATTTTTATGTGTACCATTATATCTGTGAAAATTACCACAAAAATCTTCAATTTTTAGTTTTACCAATGAATATCCCTTATTTTCTATGAAATATGTTATAAGATATTTTCAGTTTTATCAGAAAATGTCTCCATTTGCTTTTTCAATTATTATGATAGTTGTATTTGTATGCCTATCATTGCATCAGAGATTTGTCAAAGACAATCTTCTATTTTATCAGTTATCCAATGTAATCCTCAATTTTATCATACATCTGTTACAAGAAAATCTTCAGTTCCTTCAGAAAATATATCCAGTTCCATTTTCAATTGTATTCTAATTGTATTTGTATGCCTATCATTGTATCTGAGTTTTCTCACAAATTTTAAATTGTTGCCAATTTTATATAATATCTTATCCTAAATTTTGTCATACTTATGTTAGATGAAAATCTTTAGCCCTTTATGAATATGTCGCCAGCCTGGTCTACAGAGTAATTTCCAGGACAGCCAGGACTATAAAGAAAGCCTGTCTTGAAAAACAAGCAAGCAAACAATCATTCAAACAAACAAACAAACAAATAAAAAAGAAGCCTTTTTAGCCAGGCGGTGGTGGCGCATGCCTGTAATCCGAGCACTCTGGGAGGCAGAGACAGGCAGAATTTTAAGTTCGAGGCAAACCTGGTCTACAGTGTGAGTTCCAGAACAGCCAGGGCTTCACAGAGAAACTCTGTCTCAAAAATTACAAAAAAAACCCACACAAAAAAAAAAAAAAAAACAAACCCCAAAAACAAAATGTCTCCACTTCCACTTTCCATTACATTCTTGTTGTATTTGTGTGCAGATCATTGTACCTGAGTATTTTTCCAAATAAATCTTCAATTTTTCAATTATCTTATGTAATCCTAATTTTTTTCATACATATGTTAGATGGAAATCTTCAGTTCCTTACAAAAATATGTCCTCTTCCTTTTTCAATAATACTCTAGTTGTATTTGTATGCTTATACTTGTATCTGAGTTTTTGTTTTCCAAAATATCTTAAATTTTATAAATTATCTTATGTAATCCTCAATTTTAACATACATATGTTACATGACAATCTTCAGTTTTATCAGAAAATGTGTCCAGTTGCTTTTTCAATTGTATTTTAATGGTATTTGTATGGCTATCATTGTATCTGAGTTTTCTGTTTCAAAAATATCTTCAGATTTAAAATTTATCTTATATTATCCTCAAATTTATCATACATATATTAGATGAAAACCTTCAGTTTTATACAAAAATGTCCCACTTCCCCTTTCAATTATATTACAACTGTATTTGTAAGCCTATCATTGTATCTGAGATTTTTCTAGAGAATATCTTCAATTTAATCAGTTAACCTATGTAATCCTCAGTTTTATCATACATAATGTTAAATAAAAAACTTCAGTTTTATGAGAAAATGTATCGTATTCAATTTTCAATTGAATTCTAATAGTATATGTAAGCTTATGATTGCATCTGAGTTTTTTGCAAAAAAGCATCAATTTTATAATTTATCCTAAGTTTTCTTCAATTTTATCAAAAATGTTAGAGGAAAATCTTCAGTTTTATATGAAAATGGCAAGACTTCCTTTTTCAATTACGTTCTAATTGTATTTGTATGCTTACCATTGTATTTGTGAAAATTACCAAAAAATTCAATTTTTAATTTTTTCCTATGAATTTCCCTTACTTTATCAGAAATATATTATACGAAATCTTCAGTTTTATCAGAAAATGTCTCCACTTCCTTTTCAATTATCTGAAAATTCTATTTGTATGCCTATCATTGTATGTGAGATTTTTCAAAAAAAATTCAATTTGATCAGATATCCAATGTAATCCTAATTGTTATGCAGATTTTAGAAAAATCTTAAATTTTATCATAAAATCATAAAATGTCTCCACTTCCTTTTTCAATTGAATTCTAATTATATTTGTATGGTGATCATTGTATTTGAGTTTTCTTCAAAAAAATCTTCAATTTTATATATTATCTTTGTTATCCTCAATTTTATCATATATATGATAGATGAAAATCTTTATTACTTCATGAAAATATCTCCATTTCCCTTGTCAATTACATTTTAATTGTACTTATGTGCCTATGAATGTATCTGTGTTTTTTAAAAATAATATTCAATTTTATAAATTATGTTGTTATCCTTATTTTTATCATACATATATTAGATAAAAAATCCTCAGTTTTATATGAAAATGTCTCCACATCTCTTTTAGTTTTATTCTAATTGTATTTTTATGCCTATCATTGTATCTGAGTTTTGTTCAAATAAATCTTCAATTTTATCCATTAACCTAGTAATGCTTTATCATACATATGTTAGATGAAAATATTCAGTTTTACCATAAAATGTCTCCACTTTGTTTTTCAGTTGTATTCTAATTGTATTTCTATGTCTATCATTGTTTCTGTGGGTTTTATAAAAAATCTTTAATTTTCTAATTGCCTTATGATATCCTCATTTTATCATACATATGTTATATGACAATCTTCAGTTGTATATGGAAATGTGTCTGCTTCCTCCTTCAATTATGTAATTATGTATTTGTATGCCTATCATGTATCTGAGTTTTTTTCAAAAAAACTTCAATTTTATACATAATCTTAAGTTATCCTCAATTTTATAATGGATATTTTAGAAGAAAATCTTCAATTTTGAATAAAAGTATCTCCACTTCATTTTTGGATTACATTCTAATTGTATTTGTATGCCTACCATTGTATCTGTGAAAATTACCACAAAAATTTCAAATTTTATATTTTTCCTATGACTTTTCCTTACTTTATCAGTAATATGATATGCGAAATCTTCAGTTTTGTCAGAAAAATGTCTCTACTTATTTTTCAAATATGTGATAATTCTATTTGTATGCCTATCATTGTATCTGAGTTTTTTCCTAAAAAATCTTCAATTTTATCAGTTATCATATGTAATCCTAAATTTTATGATACCTTTGTTAGATTAAAATCTTCAGTTCTACCAGATAATATCTCCACGTCCCTTTTCAATTTCATACTATTTCTATTTGGATGTCTATCATTTTTTAAAAAAATTAAAATTTTACCACTTATCTTATGTAATCTTCAATTTTATCATGCATATTTAAATGAAAAGTTTCAATTCTATGATAAAACATCTCCACTTCCCTTTTCAATTATATTCTCATTGTATTTGTATGCAGATCATTGTATGTGTGTATTTTTACATATAAATCTTCAATTTTATCAATTATTTTATGAAGTCCTCAATTTTATCATACAAATTTTAGATGAAAATCTTCAGTTTTTTACACAAATGTGTCCTCTTACTTTTTCAATAATACTCTAGTTGCATTTGTATGCCTATCCTTGTATCTGAGTTTTTGTTTTCTAAAATATCTTAATTTTGAAAAACTACCTTATGTAATCCTCAATTTTAATACACATGTGTTAGATGAAAATCTTATAAGAAAATATCTATTACTTTTTTCAATTACACTCTAGTTCTTTTTTTAAGGCCATCATTTCCACAAAAATCTTCAAATTTTAGAGTTTTGTTATGAATTTTCATAATATTTTCAGATATGTTATGCAAAATTCCTCAGATTTATCAGAAAATATCTCCAATTCCTTTTTGAACTATATTATTATATATCAACCATTGTATCAGTGAAAATTACCACAAAAATCTTCAAATTTTCAATTGTCACATTAATTTCCATAACTTATTCAGAAATGTTATAGAAAAACTTCAGTTTTACCTGAAAATGTCTCCACTTTCTTTTTACTTATTTATAGTTGTATTTGTATGACTTTCAATTTATTTGAAATTTTATCACAAAAATCTTAAATTTTATCAATTTCCCTGTTTTCATCCATTTTATCATCCATACATTAGATGTAAATCTTCAGAATTAACATGTCTCCACGTTGTTTATCAATTGTATTCTAACTGTATTTGTATGCCTATCATTGTATCTGAGTTTTTTTCTGAATAAATCTTCAATTTTTTCAATTATCCTATGTAATTCTCAATTTTATACATTTGTTATATTAAAATCTTCAATTTTATCAGAAAATGTCTCCTCTTCTTTTTTCAATTCTAATTGTATTTGTATGCTTATCATTGCATCTGAGATTTTTATCAAAGAAGTCTTCAATTTTATGAATTAACTTAGGGTAACCTCAATTTTATTATACATATGTCCTCAGTTTTATGAGAAAATGTCTTCAGTTCTTTTTGCAATTACATTCTAGTTGTATTTGTATGCGAACCATTGTATCTGGGAAAATTACCACAAAAATCTTCAATTTTAAATTTTTCCTATGAATTTCACTTATTTCATATGAAACATATTATACAAAATCTTCAGTTTTATCAGAAAATGTCTCCACATCCTTTTTCAATTATGTAATAACTGTATTTGTATCCCTATCGTTGTATCTGAGATTTTTCAAAGAAAACTTTCAATTTTATTAGTTATCCTAAGTAATCCTCAATTTTACCATACATATGTTAGATGAAAATTTTCAGGTCTATCACAAAATATGTCTAGTTCCTTTTTTCAATTGTATTCTAATTGTATTCGTATGCCTATCATTGTATCTGAGTTTTCATTTTCAAAAATATATTCAGATTTAAAAATTGTCTAGTTGTCCTCAATTTTATCATACATGTTAGATGAAAATCTTCAATTTTATACAAAAATGTCTCCACCACCTTTTTCAATTATATTCTAAGTGTATTTGTATGCCTATCATTGTATCTGAGTTTTTCTGAATAAATCTTCAATTTTATCAATTATCCTATGTAATTCTCAATTTTATCATACATATGTTAGATAAAAATCTTCAGTTTTATCAGAAAGTATCTCTTCTTCTTTTTTCAATTATATTATAAATGTATTTTTATGCTTATCATTGTACTGAGTTAGTTTTGCAAAAAAATCCTCAATTTTACAAATTATCCTAAGTATTTCTCAATTTTATCAAATGTATGTTAGAAGAAAATCTTCAGTTTTATAGGAAAACAGCTCCACTTCCGTTGTCAATTACATTCTAATTGTATTTGTATGCTTACCATTATATCTGTGAAAATTACCACAAAAATCTTTAATTTTTCACATTTTCACATGAATTCTATAAATTAACCAGAAATGTTATACAAAAATCTTCAGTTTTATCAGCAAAATTCTCCACCTTTTTTTCACTTATTTATACTTGTATTTGTATGGCTTTCATAGTATCTGAGATTTATTCACAAAAATCTTCATTTTTATCAATTTTCCTATGTTATCCATTTTATCATCCAAAAGTTAGATGTAAAGCTTCATCATTAACATAATATGTTTCCACATCCTTTTTCAATTGTATTCAAATTGTATTTGGATGCCTATCATTGTATCTGAGGATTATTCTGAATAAATCTTCAATTTTATCAATTATCCTATGTAATTATCAATTTAATCAAGCATATGTTAGACAAAAATCTTCAGTTTTATCAAAAAATGTCTCCTCTTCCTTTTGAATTGTATTCTAATTGTATTTGTATGCTTATCATTGCATCAGAGTTTTGATTCAAGAAAATCTTCAATTTCATGAATTAACTTAAGTTATCCTCAATTTTATCATGCATATGTTAGAGAAAAATCTTCAATTTTATAGGAAAATGTCTCCACTACTTTTTGCAATTACTTTCAAATTGTATTTGTATGCATACCATTTTATCTGTGAAAATTACCAAAAAAATCTTCAATTTTTAAATTTTTCCTATTAAATTCCCTTATTTGATACAAAACATGTTATATGAATTCTTCTGTTTTATGAGAAAATGTCCCCACTTCCTTTTTGAATTGTGTGATAATTGTATTTGTATGCATATCATTCTATCTGAGATTATTCAAAGAAAATCTTCAATTTCATCAGTTATCCTAAGTAATCCTCAGTGTTATCATTGATATGTTAGATGAAAATCTTCAGTTCTATCACAAAATCTGTCCAGCTTCTTTCCAATTGTCTTCTAATTGTATTTGTATGCCTATCATTGTATCTGAGTTTTTATTTTCAAAGATATCTTTAGATTTAAACTTTATCTTAAATTATCCTCAATTTTATCATACATATGTTAGATAGAAATCTTCAGTTTTATACAAAAATGTCTCCACCTCCTTTTTCAATCATTCTAATTGTATTTGCATGCCTATCATTGTATCTGAGATTTTTCTAGAGAATATCTTCAATTTAATCAGTTATCCTTTGTAAGCCTCAATTTTATCATACATATGTTAAATGAAAATCTCTTTTAATGAGGAAATGTCTTGTCTTACTTTTTCAAATGAATTCTAATAGTATTTGTAAGGTTATCATTGTACCTGAGGTTTTTTTGCAAAAAAAAATCATCAATTTTACAAATTATCCTATGTTTTCCTCAATTTTATCACACTTATATTAGAGAGAAATCTTCAGTTTTATAGGAAAATGGCTCCACTTCCTTTTTCAATAACTTTCTAGTTGTATATGTATGCTTACATTTGTATCTGTGAAAATCACCACAAAAATCTTCAATTTTTTAATTTTTCCTATGAATTTCCCTTACTTTATTAGAAATATGTTATACAAAATTTTTAGTTTTATCAGAAAATGTCTCCACTTCCATTTCAATTATCTGATAATTCTATTTGTATGCCTATCATTGTATGTGAGATTTTTCCAAAATAATCTGCAATTTGATCAGATATCCTATGTAATTCTCAATTTTATCATGCAGATTATAGATGAAAATCTTCAGTTCTGTCATAAAATGTCTCCAACTCTTTTTTTTCAATTGAATTCTACTTATATTTGGTTTTTTAAGTGAGTTGCTTTTCTGATTACTAGCTTTTTGAGTTTTTTATATATTTTGCATATTGTCTTACTATTGGATGTGGAGTAGTTAAAAGTCTTTTCCCATGCTGTAGGTTGTCCGTTTGCACAAATGATGGTGTTATTTGCTCTGCAGAAGTGTTTCATTTTAATGAGGTTTCATTATCAATTTTTGAGCTCTGTGCCTGTGCTAACAATTTTCTGTGTGGAAAGTCCTTTCCTGTGTCAATGAGGTCAAACATATTCCCAATTTTCTCTTTTCACAAAGTCAGGGTATCTAGCCTTATGTTGAGGTCCTTGATCCATTTGGAGTTGAGTTCTGTGCAGGGTGATAAGTATGGATCTATTAGCATTCTTCTACATGCATATATCCGATATGACCAGCATCATTTGTTGAAGACACTTTTTTCCAGTATGTATTATTGGCTTATATATAGAACACTAGGTGTTTATAGGTGTGTGGTTTTATGTCTGGGTCTCTGATTCCATTCCATTGATTGACATTTCTGCTTTTGTGCCAATACCATGCTGTTTTTATTACTATAGCTCTGCAGTACAACTTGAAGACTAGGATAGTGATACCTCCTACATTTCTTATTATTTGTGAATTTTTAAATCCTATCTTGGGTTTTACCTATCGACATGAATCCAAAATATGGTCCTTCCAAAAAAATTGTTACATTTTTTCTTTTTTTAAATTTTCTGTATTCTTTGTTTACATTCCAAAGGCTTTCCCCTTTCCAGTCCCCCCCTCACCATATGTCCCATAAGTTCTCTTCCCCCTGCCCATTCCCCAATCACCCCCCATGCCACCAATTCTCTGGTCTGGTACTCTCCTACAAAACTGGAAAAGTCTTTTCCAGACCAGGGTCCTCTACTTCCTTTTTCTTGGGAATCTTTTGCTTAGCTAATTATGCCTTGAGTATTCAGAGCTTCTATGCTCATTAATATCCACTTATCAGTGATTGCAATTCATGTGTATTCTTTTGTGATTGAGTTAACTGACTTAGGATATTTTCCAGATCCAACCATTTGCCTACAAATTGCATGAATTCATTATTTTTAATTGCTGAGTATTTTTCCATTGTATAAATATACCACATTTTCTGTATCCATCCCTCCTTCGAGGAACATCTGGGCTCCTTCCATCTTCTGGCTGTTATAAATAAGGCTTCTATGAGCATAGTGGAGCATGTATCTTTATTGTATGCGGGGGAATCTGCTGGGTATATGCACAGGAGTGGTATGACAGGGTCCTCTGGAAGTGTCATGCCCAATTTTCTGAGGAACCACCAGACTGATTTCCAGAGTGGCTGCACCATCGTGCAATCCCAGCAACAGTGTAGGAGTGTTCCTTTTTCTCCACATCCTCACCAGCACCTGTTGTCCCTTGAGTTGTTAATCTTAGCCATTCTGAATGGTGTGAGGGGGAATCTCAGGGTTGTTTTGATTTGCATTTCCCTGAAGACTAATGATGTCGAACATCTCTTAAGGTGCTTCTAGGCCATCTGAATTTCTTCCTGTGAAAATTCTTGGTTTAGTTCTGTACCCCATTTTTGATAGGGCTATTTGGTTCTTTGGGGTCTAACTTCTTGAGTTCTTTGTGTATATTGGATATTAGCCCTCTGTCAGATGTGGGGTTGGTGAAGATCTTTTCCCAATTTGTTGGTTGCCGTTTTGTCCTTCTGACAGTGTCTTTTGCCTTACAGAAACGTTGTAATTTTATGAGGTCCCATTTGTCAATTCTTGATCTTAGAGCATAAGCTATGGTGTTCTGTTCAGGAACTTTCCCCCTGTGCCCATGTCTTCCAGGGACTTCCCCAATTTATTTTCTATTAGTTTCAGTGCGTCTGGTTTTATGTAGAGGTCCTTGATCCACAAGGAGATAAGAGTGGGTCAACTCGCATTCTTCTGCATGTTGACCTCCAGTTGAACCAGCACCATTTGTTGAAAAGGCTATCTTTTTTCCACTGGATGGATGTAGCTCCTTTTTCAAAGATCAAGTGACCATATCTCTGTGGGTTCATTTCTGGGTCTTCAGTTCTATTCCATTGATCTACTTGCCTGTCGCTGTACCAATACCATGCAATTCTTAACACAATTACTTTGTAGTACTGTTTGAGGTCAGAGATATTGATTTCCCAACAAGTCCTTAAAATGGCTCCACTTCCTTTTTCAATTACATTCTAATTGTATTTGTATGCGTACCATTGTATCTGAAAATTATCACAAAAATCTTCAGTTTTTAATTTTTTCCTATGAATTTCCCTTACTTTATCAGAAATATGTTATACTAAATCTTTAGTTTTATCAGAAAATGTCTCCACTTCCTTTTCAATTATCTGATAATTCTATTTGTATGCCTACAATTGTATTTGAGATTTTTCAAAAAAACCTTCAATTTTACCAACTATCCTATGTAATCCTCAATTTTATCATGCAGACTTTAGATGAAAATCTTTAGTTCTATCATAAAATGTCTCCAATTCTTTTTCAATTTAATTTGAAATATATTTGTCTGGCTATCATTGTATTTGAGTTTTTTTTAAAAAAAATCAATTTTATACCTTATCTTATGTTATCCTCAATTTTATCATACGTATGTAAGGTGAAAATCTACATTACTTTACGAAAATGCCTCCATTTCCTCTTTCAATTACATTCTAATTATATTTAAATGCCTATCAATGTATCTAAATTTTTTAAAAAATATTGTTTTATATATTATGTTATGTTATCCTCATTTTTATTATACATATATTAGATGATAATCTTAGTTTTATATGAAAATGTCTTCACATTTCTTTTAGTTATATTCTAATTTTATTTTTATGCCTATCATTGTATCTGAGTTTTATCTAAATAAATCTTCAATTTTATCAATTACCTTAGTAATCCTTTATTTTATCATACATGTTAGATGAAAATCTTCAGTTTTATCAGAAAGTGTCTTCAGTTCATTTTTCTTTTTTTTCCTTTCTATTTTTTCCTTTTCTTTTTTTATTTTCTATATTCTTTGTTTACATTCCAAAGGCTTTCCCCATTCCAGTTACCCCCCTCACCATATGTCCCATAAGTCTTCTCCCCCCACCCATTCCCCAATCACTCCCTGTCCCCACCATTTCTCTGTTCTGGTACTCTCCTACAAAACTGAATTTAGTCTTTTCTGAACCAGGGTCCTCTCCATCCTTATTCTTAGGAATCTTTTTCTTAGCTAATTGTGTCTTGAATATTCAGATCTTCTGGGCTCATTCATTAAACTAAAATCTTCAGTTTTCTATGAAAATGTCTCCACATCTCTTTGAGTTATATTCTAATTGTATTTTTATGACTATCATTGTATCTGAGTTTTGTCCAAATAAATCTTCAATTTTATCAATTATACTAGTAATGCTTTATCTTATCACACATATGTTAGATGAAAATCTTCAGTTTTATCAGAAAATGTCTCCACTTCCTCCTTCAATTATATTCTAAACATATTTGTATGTCTACCAATTTATCTGAGTATTTTCAAAAAATGTTCAATTTTATTAATTATCTTAAGTTATTCTAAATTTTATCGTAGATATGTTAGAGGAAATTTTTCAATTTTAAAAGAAAATGAAACCAATTCTATTTTCATTACATTCTAATTTTATTTGTATGCCTATCGATGTATTTGTGAAAATTCCCACAAAAAATTCCAATTTTAAAATTTTCCTATGAATATCCCTATTTTATCAGTAATATGTTACAGGAAATCTTCAGTTTTGTCAGAAAATGTCTCCACTTCATTTCCAATTATGTGATAATTCTATTTGTATGCCTCTCACTGTATTTGAGTTTTTTTCAAAAAAAATCATGAATTTTATCAGTTATCATATGATAAATGTTATATTAAAATCTTCAGTTATACCAGAAAATATCTCCACTATTCTTTTCAATTATATTCAAGTTATATTTGGATGCCTTTCATTGTATCTGAGATTTTTTCAAAAAAAATCTAAAATTATATCAGTTATTTTATGTAATCCTCAATTTTGTCATATGTATGTTAGATGACTATCTTCAGTTCTTTGCAAAAATGTATCCTCTTCCTTTTTCATTAATACTCTAGTAGTATTTATATGCCTATCCTTGTATCTGAGTTTTTGTTTTCCAAAATGTCTTCAATTTTATAAATTATCTTATGTTATCCTCAATTTTAACATACATACGTTAGAGGAAAATCTTCAGTTTTATCAAAAAATATCTCTATTCCTTTTCTCAATTACATTCTAATTGTGTTTGTAAGCCTATCATTGTATCTGTGAAAATTACAACAAAAATCTACAAATTTTACAGATTTCCTCTGAATTTCCATAATTTTATCAGATATATGTTATGCAAAAATCTTCAGATTTATTAGAAAATATCTCCACTTTATTTTTAAGTATATTAATATTTATTTGTATGCCTACCATTATATCTGTGAAAATTACCACAAAATTTTTCAAAATTTAATATTTTCTCATACATTTCCACATTTTTATCAGAAATGTTATAGAAAAATCTTCAGATTCATCAGAAAATGTATCCCCTTTTTCTTCACTGATAATCTTATTGTATTTGTATGCCTATCATTGAATCTGAGATTGTATCAAAAAAATCAATTTTATCAATTTTCATGTTATCCATTTTATCATATATAAGTTAGATGTAAATCTTTAGAATTAACAGAATATGCCTTCACTTCCTTTTTCAATTGTATTTGTATGTCTTTCATTGTATCAGAGGTTTTGTCTCAATAAATCTTTAATTTTATCAATTATTCTATGTAAACCTCTATTATATCATACATATGTTAAGTGAAAATCTTCAGATTTTGCAGAATGTCTCCTCTTCCTTTTTCAATTATATTCTAATTTTATTTGTATGCTTACCATTTCATCTGAGTTTTTTAAAAAAAATCTTCAATTTTATAAATTATCTTATGTTAACCTCAATTTTAACAGATATGTTAGAAGATTTTCTTCAGTTTTATAGGAAAATGACTCCACTTCCTTTATCAATTACATTCTATTTGTGTTTTTGATGAAAATCTTCAGTTCTATCAGAAAATATATCCACTTCCCTTTTCAATTTTATTCTAAATGTATTTATATACAGATCATTGTGTCTGAGTATTTTTCCAAATAACTCCTCAATTTTATCAATTACGATATGTAATCCTCAGCATTATCATACATATGTTAGATGAAAATCTTCAGTTCTTTACAAAAATGTATCCTCATCCTACTTTCAATAATACTCTAGTTGTATTTGTATGCCTATCCTTCTGTCTGAGTTTTTGTTTTCCAAAGTCTATAATTTTATAAATTATCTTATGTTATCCTCAATTATGACATACATATATTAGATGAAAATATCAGTTTTATCAGAAAATGATTCTATTCCTTTTTTAGGTTACACTCTAATTTTGTTTGTAAGCCTATCTATCATTGTATATGTGAAAATTATCACACAAACTTCAAATTTTACAGTTTTCCTATGAATTTCCATAATTTTATCAGATATATGTTATGTAAAATTCTTCAGATTATCAGAAAATATCCCACATCATTTTTCAAATATACTATTTATTTGTATGCCTACCATTCTTTTTTTTCCCAAGAACTTTTTTTTATTGGATATATTCTATGTTTACAATTCATTTCCATTTTTCTGGTTCCCCAACCCCAAAGGTCCCACATGCCCTTTTCCCACCTCCTGCTCCCTCATCCAGCCCCTCCCACCTCCCTGTTCTTGTACTCCCCCAAAATGATGTTTTGGTCCATTCTAGCACCAGTGTCCACTTCTTTCTTCTTGTCAGCCATCAATTGGTATGTGATTTATGTCTTTGGTGTTCCAAGATTCTAGGCTAATATCCACTGATCAGTGACTGCATACCATGGGTATTCTTTTGAAACTGGGTCACCTCACTTACTATGATGTTCTCCAGCTCCATCCATTTCTCTAAGAATTTCATGAATTCATTGTTTCTAATGACTGAATAGTACTCCATTGTGTATACATACCATGATTTTTGTATCCATTCCTCTGTTGAGGGACATCTGGGTTCTTTCCAGCTTCTGGCTATTATATATAAGGCTGCTATGAACATCGTGGAGCATGTATCCTCATTGCATGCTGGGGAATCTTCTGGGTATATTCCCAGGAGTGGTATGGCTGGGTCCTCCGGAAGTATCACATCCAGTTTTCTGAGGAACCGCCTGACTGATTTCCAGAGTGGTTGTACCAGCTTGCATTCACACTAGTAGTGAAGGAGTGTTCCTCTTTCTCCACATCCTCGCCAACACCGGATGACTTCTGAGTTTTTAATCTTAGCCATTCTGACTGGTGTGAGGTGTAATCTCAGGGTTGTTTTGATTTGCATTTCCCTAATGACTAATGATGTTGAACATTTTTAAGGTGTTTCTCAGCCATCCAAATTTATTCAGGTGAAAAGTCTGTGTTTAGCTCTGTACTCCATTTTTGGATAGGGTTATTTGGTTTTCTGGGGTCTAACTTCTTGAGTTCTTTGTATACATTGGATATTAGCCCTTTGTCAGATGTGGGGTTGGTGAAGATCTTTTCCCAATTTGTTGGTTGCCGATTTATCCTTTTGACAGTGTCTTTTGCCTTACAGTAACTTTGTAATTTCATGAGGTCCCATTTGTCTATTCTTGCTCTTAGAGCATAAGCAATTGGTGTTCTGTTCAGGAATTTTCCCCCTGAGCCAATGTCCTCAAGGGTCTTCCCCAGTTTCTTTTCTATTAGTTTTAGTGTGTCTGGTTTTATGTGGAGGTCGTTGATCCACTTGGAGTTGAGCTTAGTGCAAGGAGATAAGAATAGATCAATTCTCATTCTTCTGCATGTTGACCTCCAGTTGAGCCAGCACCATTTGTTGAAAAGGCTATCTTTTTTCCACTGGATGTTTTCATGTCCTTGATCGAAGATCAATTGGCCGTAGATGCGTGGGTTAAATTCTGGGTCTTCAATCCTATTCCATTGATCCGCCTCCCTGTTACTGAACCAATACCATGCAGTTTTTTTATTTTCTATATTCTATGTTTACATTCCAAGGCTTTCCCCTTTCCCAGTTACCCCCCCACCATATGTCCCATAATTCCTCTCTCCCCCTGCTATTCCCCACTCATTTCCCCCCCCCCACGATTTCTCTGTTCTGGGTCTACAATACTGGATCCAATCTTTACAGGCCCAGGGTCCTCTCCTTTCTTCTTCTTGGGAGTCATTTGACTTGATAATTGTGACTTGAGTATTTAGGGCTTCTGGGCTCATTAATATCCACTTATCAGTGATTGCATTTCATGTGTATTCTTTTGTGATTGGGTTAGCTCACTTAGGATGATAGTTTCCAGATCTAACCATTTACCTACAAATTGCATGAGTTCATTATTTTTAATTGCTGAGTAGTACTCCATTGTATAAATATACCACATCTTCTGTATCCATTCCTCTTTTGAGGGATATTTGGGCTCCTTCCAATTTCTGGCTATTATAAACAAGGCTGCTATAAACATAGTGGAGCATGTGTCTTTATTGTATGCAGAGGAATCCTCTGGGTTTACGCCCAGGAGTGGTATGCCAGGGTCCTCTGGAAGTGACATGCCCAATTGTCTGAGGAACTGCCAGACTGATTTGTTGATTTTCTCAAAGAACCAGCTCTTGGTTTTGTTGATTCTTTGTATGGTTCTCTTTGTTTCTACTTGATTGATTTCAGCCCTTAGTTTGATGATTTCCTCTCTTCTACTCCTCCTGGGTGAGTTAGCTTCTTTTTGTTCCAGGGCCTTCAGGTGTGCTAAGTTGCTAGTGTATGCTCTCTCCAGTTTCTTTTTGGAGGCACTCAGGGCTATGAGTTTTCCTCTTAGCACTGCTTTCATTATGTCCCAGAGATTTGGGTAGGTCGTACCTTCATTTTCATTGAATTCTAAAAAGTCTTTGATTTCTTTCTTTATTTCTTCCTTGACCAAGGTGTCATTGAGTAGAGTATTGTTCAGTTTCCATGTGTATGTGAGCTTTCTGTTGTTTTTCTTGCTATTGAAGACCACTTTTACTCCATAGTGATCCGATAGGAGACATGGGATTAGTTCGGTCTTCTTGTATTTGTTGAGGTCTGTCTTACCATGCAGTTTTTAACACACATTCTAATAATATTTGTATGCCTACCATTCTATCTGTGAAAATTTCCACATAAATCTTCAAATTTAAATTTTCACATGAATTTCCATAATTTATTCAGAAATGTTATACAACAATTTCAGTTTTATCAGAAAATGTCTCCAATTTCTCTTTCACTTATTTTTAGTGGTATTTGTATGCCTTTCATCTTATATGAGATTTTATCAAAAAATTTTTCAATTTTATCAATGTTCCTGTTTTATCATCCATTTTATCATCCATATGTTAGATGTAAATGTTCACAATTAACAGAATATGTCTCCATGTCCTTTTTCAATTGTATTCTAATTGTATTTGTATACCAATTATTGTATCTGAGTTTTTTCTCAATAAAGTTACAATTTTAAAAATAATCCTAAGTAATTCTCAATTTTCAAAAAATCTTCAAATTTACAGTTTTCCAATGAATTTCCATAATTTTATCAGATTTATGTTATGCAAAATTCCTCAGATTTACCAGAAAATATCTCCACTTACTTTTTCAACTATATTATTATTTATTTGTATACCTAACATTGTATCTGTGAAAATTTCTCATAAATTTCCATAATTATATCAGAAATATTATAGAAATATCTTTAGTTTAATCAGATAATGTCTCCAGTTTCTTTTTTGCTTATAATCTGATTGTATTTGCATGCCTTTCATTGAATCTGAGATTGTATCAAAAAAATCTTCAATTTTATAATTTTCCGATGTTATCATCCAAGTTATCCTACATAAGTTAGATGTAAATCTGTAGAATTAACAAAATGTCTTCACTTCATTTTTCAATTGTATTCTAATTGTATTTGTATGCATATCATTGTATCCAAATTTCTTTCTCAATAAATCTTCCATTTTATCAATTATCCTATGTAATCCTCAATTTTATCATATATATGTTAGATGAAATCTTCAGTTTTCTCAGAATATGTCTCCTCTTCCTTTCTTTGTATTTGTATTCTTATCATTGTATCTGAAGTTTTTTTTCAAAAAAGTCTTCAATTTTATAAATTATCTTATGTTATCCTCACATTTTACATACAAATACTAGAGGATTTTCTTCAGTGTTATAGGAAAACGCCTCCAATTCCTTTTTCAATTACATTCTACTTGTATTGTTACGCATAACATTGTATCTGTGAAAATTACCGCAAAAATTTTCCATTTTTTATTTTTTCCTATGATTTTCCCTTACTTTATCAGAAATATGTTACACGAAATCTTTAGTTTTATCAGAAAATACGTCCATTTCCTTTTCAATCATGTGATAATTCTATCTGTATGCCTATCACTGTATGTGTTTTTTCCAAAAAAATATTCAATTTTATCTCATATCCTATGTAATCCTCAATTTTATCATGCAGATTTTAGATGAAAATCTTCAGTTCTATCATAAAATGTCTCCACTTTCTTTTTCAATTGAATTCTAATTTTATATCTATGGTTGCCATTGCATTTCAGTTTTTTTCAAAAAATCTTTAATTTTATAAATTATCTTATGTTATCCTCAATTTTAACATACATATATTAGAGGATTTTCTTCAGTTTTATAGGACATTGGCTCCACTTCCTTTTTCAATTGCATTCTAATTGTATTTGTATGCTTACCATTGTATTTGTGAAAATCACCCCAAAAATCTTCAATTTTTAAATTTTTCCTATGAATTTCCCTTACTTTACCCAAAATATGTTATACAAAATCTTCAGTTTTATGAGAAATGTCCTTACTCCTATTTTTAATTACATTCTAATTGTGTTTGTAAGCCTATCATTTTATCTGGGAAAATTACCACAAAACCTTCAAATTTTACAGTTTTTCTATGAATTTACATAATTCTACCAGATATATGTTATGCAAAATTCTTCAGATTTATCAGAAAATATCTCCACTTCCTTTTTCAACTATATTATTATTTATTTGTATGCCTACCATTGTATCTGTGAAAATTTCCACAAAATCTTCAAAATTTAACATTTTCACATGAATTGCCATAATTTTATCAGAAATGCTATACAAAGATCTTCAGTTTTATCAGAAAATATCTCTGCTTTCTTTTTCACTTATATTCTAATTGTATTAGTATGACTTTAAGTGTATCTGAAATTTTATCAAACAAATCTTCAATTTTATCAATTTCCTATGATATCATCCATATTATCATACATATGTTATATGAAAATCTTAAGTTTTATACAAAAATGTCTCCAGCTACTTTTTCAATTATATTCCAATTCTGTTTGTATGCCTACCCTTGTGTATGAGAATTTTCTAAGAAAGTCTTCAATTTTATCAGTTATCCTATGTAATCCTCAATTTTATCACACATGTCATATGAAAATCTTCATATTTATCAGAAAATGTCTCATGTTCCTTTTTCAATTGCATTCTAATAGTCTCTTTAATCTTATCATTGCATCTGAGTTTTTTCAAAAAATTCTTCAATTTTATAAGTTACCCTATGTTTACTTCAATTTTATCAAACATATGTTAGAGGACAATCTTCAGTTTTATAGGAAAATGACTTCACATACTCTTACAATTACATTCCACTTGTATTAGTATGCATAACATAGTATCTGTGAAAATTACCACAAAAATCTTCCATTTTTTAATTTTTCCTATGATTTCCCTTACTTTATCAGAAATGTTATACGAAATCTTTAGTTTTATCAGAAAATACATCCATTTCCTTTTCAATCATTTGATAATTCTATTTGTATGCCTATCACTGTATGTGTTTTTTTCCAAAAAATATTCATTTTTATCTCATATCCTATGTAATCCTCAATTTTATCATGCAGTTTTTAGATGAAGATCTTCAGTTCTATCATAAAATGTCTCCTCTTTCTTTTTCAATTGAATTCTAATTTTATTTCTATGGTTAATATTGTATTTCATTTTTTTCCAAAAATCTTCAATTTTATACATTATTTCCTGTTACCAATTTTATCATACATATTTTGATGAAAATGTTCAGTTCTTGGAAAAATGTCTCTACTTCCTTTTTTCAATTACATTCTAATAGTATCTATATGCCTATGATGGTATGTGACTTTTAAAAATACATATTTAATTTTATTAATTATGTTATGTTGTCCTCATTTCTATGATACCTCTATTAGATGAAAATCTTCTGTTTTATACGAAAATGTCTCCACATCACTTTTAGTAACATTCTAATTGTCTTTTTATGCCTATCATTGTATCAGAGTTTTGTACAAATAAATCTTCAATTTTATCAATTACCCTAGTAATCCTCTATTTTATCATACATATGTTAGAAGAAAATCTTCAGTTTTATCTGAAAATTTCTCACTTTGTTTTACAATTATATTCTAATTGAATTTCTATGACTATCATTGTATCTGAAACTTTGCCACAAATCTTAAATTTTATAAATTACCTTGCGATATCCTCAATATATCATATGTATGTTATATGAAAATTTTGTTTTATACGAAAATGTCTCCACATCGTTGTTCAACTATATTCAAATTGTATTTCTCTGGCTATCATTGTATCCGACTTTATTTTCAAAAAAATCTTCAATTTTATATATTATTTTTAGTTATCCTCAATTTTATCATACATAATTTGGAGGAAAATCTTCAATTTTAAACAAAAATGTCTCCATTTCATTTTTAGATTACATTCTAATTGTAGCTGTATGCCTACCATTGTATCTGTGTAAATTACCACAAAAATCTTCAATGTTTAAATTTTTCCTATGAATTTCCCTTACTTTATCAGAAATATGTTATATGAAATCTTCAGTTTTGTCAGAAAAATGTCTCCAGTTCATTTGCAAATACGTGATAATTCTATTTGTATGTCTATCAGTCTATCTTAGATTTTTCCAAAAACATCTTCAATTTTATCAGTTATCATATGTAATCCTCAATCTTATCATACACATGTTAGATTAAAATCTTCAGATCACCAGAATATATCTTCACTTCCATTTTCAATTATATTCTAATTATATTTGAAGGCCTATAATTGTATCTGAGGTTTTTATCAAAAAATATCTTCAATTTTATCTGTTACCCTATGGAATCCCCAATTTTATCATGCATATTTTAGATGAAAATCTTCAGTTCTATCAGAAAATGTCTCCACTTAACTTTTCATTTATATTCTAATTGTATTTGAATGCCAACCATTGGATCTGAGTTATTTTCCAAATAAATCTTCAACTTTATCAATTATCTTTTGTAATCCTCAATATTTTCATACATAGGTTCGATGAAAATCTTCAGTTCTTTACAGAAATGTGTCCTCTTCCTTTTCAATAATACTCAAGTGGTATTTGTATGCCTACCCTTGTATCTGAGTTTTTGTTTTCCAAAATATCTTCAATTTTATAAACTATATCATGTTATCCTCAATTTTAGCATACATATGTTAGATAAAAATGTTCAATTTAATCAGAAAATGTCTCTATTTCTTTTTTCAATTACATTCTAATTGTATTTGTAAGCCTATCATTGTATCTGTGAAAATTACCACAAAAATCTTCAAATTTTACAGTTTTCCTATGGATTTCCGTCATTTTATCAGGTATGTGTTGTGCTAACTTCTTCAGATTTATCAGAAAAATATCTCCACTTTTTTTTCAACTATATTATTATTTTATTTGTATGCCTACCATTTTATCTGTGAAAACTAGCACAAAAATCTTCAAATTTTAACATTTTCACATGAATTTCTATAATTTTATCAGAAATGCTATACAAATATCTTCAGGTTTTTCAGAAAATGTCTCCCATTTCTGTTTCACTTATATTTTAATTGTATTTGTATGCCTTGCATTGTATCTGAGATTTTACCAAAAATATTTTCAATTTTTTTATTTTCCTAGTTATCATCTATTTTATCATATATAAGTTATATGTAAATCTTCAGAATTAACAAAATATGTATCCACTTACTTTTTCAATTATATTCTAATTGTATTTGTAAAGCTATCATTATATCCTAGTTTTTTCTGAATAAATTTCAATTTTATCATTTATCCAAAAAAATCTAGAATTTGATTAGATATCCTATATAATCTTCAGTTTTATCATGCAGATTTAAAATGAAAATCTTCAGTTCTGTGATAAAATGTCTCCACTACCTTTTTCAATTGATTTCTAATTATATTTGTATGACTATCATTGTATTTGAGTTTTTAAAAAAAACCTTCAATTTTATACATTATCTTGTTATCCTCAATTTTATCATACATATCTTAAATGACAATCATCATTACTTTATGAAAATGTCTCCAGTCCATTTTCAATTACATTCTAATTGTATCTATATGCCTATCAAAGTATCTGAGTTGTTTTAAAATAATATACAATTTTATAAATTATGTTATGTTATCCTCATTTTAATCATACATATATTAGATGAAAATCTTCAGTTTTATATGAAAATGTCTACATGTCTGTTTGAGATATATTCTAATTATATTATTATGCCTATCATTGTATAAAAATTTTGTAGAAATAAATCCTCAATTTTATCAATTACCCTATTAATCCTCTATTTTATCTTACATATGTTAGATGAAAACCTTCAGTTTTATCAGAAAATGTCTCCGCTTTGTTTTCCAATTGTATTCTACTTATATTTCTATGTCTATCATTGTATATGAGCTTTTTGTTCCAAATAATCTTTAATTTTATAAATTACCTTAGGACATCCTCAATTTACAATATGTATGTTATATGAAAATCTTCAGTTGTATACGAAAATGTCTCCAATTCCTCCTTCATTTATATTCTAAATGTATTTGTATGCCAATCATTGTATCTGAGGTTTTTTTTTAAAAAATCTTCAATTTTATAAATTATCTTAAATTATCCTCAATTTTATCATAGATATGTTAGAGGAAATTTTTCAATTTTAAACGAAAATGTCTCCATTTTTTTTTACTTTCTAATTTTATTTGTATGCCTATAATTGTATCTCTGAAAATTGCCACAAAATTTCAACTTTTAATCTTTCCTATGAATATCCCTTACTTTTTCAGTAATATGTTACATGAAATCTTCCTAAAATGTCTCCACTTCATTTTCAATTATATGATAATTCTATTTGTATGCCTCTCATTGTATTTGAGTTTTTCCAAAAAAAATCCTTCAATTTTATCAGTTTTTATATGTAATCCTCAATTTTATAATATATATGTTAGATTAAAATCTTGAGTTCTACCTGAAAATGCCCCCACTTCTCTTTTAATTATATTCTAATTATATTTGGATGCCTATCATTGTATCTGAGATTTTTCTCAAAAAAATCTAAAATTTTATCAGTTATTTTATGTAATCCTCAATTTTAAGCATATTTTAGATGAAAATCTTCAGTTCTATCAGAAAATATCTCCACTTCCCTTTTCAATTGTATGCTAAATATATTTCTATGCAGATCATTGTATCTGAAGTTTTTCCAAATAAATGTTCAATTTTATCAATTATCTTAAGTAATCCTCAATTTTCTCATATATATGTTAGATGAAAATCTTCAGTTTTTATGAAAATGTGTCCTCTTCTTTTTTCAATACTACTCTAGTAGTATTTGTATGCCTGTCCTTGTATCTGAGTTCTTGTTTTCCAAAATATCTTCAATTTTATAAATTATCTCATGTTATCCTCAATTTTAACATACAGTTTTAGAGGAAAATCTTCAGTTTTATGAGAAAATATCTCTATTCTTTTTCTCAATTACATTTTAATTGTGTTTTTAAGCCTATAATTGTATCTGTGAAGATTACAACAAAAATCTATGAATTTTAGTTTGCTTATGAATCTCATAATTTTTTCAGATATATGTTATGCCAAATTCTTCAGATTTATCAGAAAATATCTCCACTTCCCTTTACAACTATATTATTATTTATTTGTATGCCTACCAATCTATCTGTAAAAATTACCACAAAAATCTTCAAATTTTAACATTTCTACATGAATTTTCATAATTTTACTAGAAATATTATTAAAAAAATCTTCAGTTTTATCAGAAAATATCTCCATTTTCTTTTTCACTTATATTCTAATTGTATTAGAATACCTTTAAGTGTTTTTATCAAAAACCTTCAATTTTATCAATTGTCCTATGTTATCATCCATTTTATCATACATATGTTTGGTGAAAATCTTAAGTTTTATACAAAAATATCTCCAGCTACTTTTTCAATTATTATATTTGTGTACATATCCTTGTACCTGAGAATTTACTAAGAAAATCTTCAATTTAATCAGTTATCCTATGTAATCCTCATTTGGATCTTTCATATGTTAAATGAAAACCTTCAGTTTTATCAAAAAATGTCTTGTCTTCCTTTTGCCATCGTATTCTAATACACTTTGTAATCTTATCATCGCATCTGAGTTTTTTTGCAAAATATTCTTCAATTTTACAAATTATCCTAAGTATTTCTCAATTTTATCAAATGTAGGTTAGAAGAAAATCTTCAGTTTTATAGGAAAATGTCTCCACATCCTTTTACAGTTACATTCTAATTGTATTTGTATGCATACCATTGTATCTTTGAAAATTACCACAAAAATTTTCAACTTTTTAACTTTTCCTATGAATTTCCCTTAATTCATCAGAAATATGTTATACAAAATCTTTAATTTTTTCAGAAATACTTAGGAAATATTTAAAATTTGAAGATTTTTGAGGTAATTTTCACAGATACAATGGTAAGCATACAAATACAGTTAGAATGTAATTGAAAAGGAAGTGAAGCAATATTCCTATAAAACTAAAGAAAATCCTCTAACATATGTATGTCAAAATTGAGGATAGCATAAGATAATTTATAAAATTGGATTTTTTAAAAAAAACTCAGATGCAATGATAAGCATACAAATACAGTTACAATACAATTGAAAAAGGAAGAGGAGACATTTTCTGATAAAATTGAAGATTTTCATCCAACATATGTATGATAAAATTGATGATTGCATCATATAATTGAAAAAATTGAAGATTTATTCAGAAAAAACTCAGAGATAACGATAGGCATACAAATACAATTAGAAGACAATTGGAAAAGGAACTGGACACATTTTGTGATGGAACTGAAGATTTTCATCTAACATGTATGATAAAACAGATGATTATTAGGATAATTGATAAAATTGAAGATTTATTTGGACAAAACTCAGTTACAATAAGTACAAAAATATAACTGGAATATAAATCAAACAGACATGGAGACATTTTCATATAAAACTGATGATCTTCATCTAATGTATGTATAATATAAATGAGGATAACATAACATAATTTATAAAAATGAATGTTCAAAAAAACAGATACAGTGATAGGCATAGGAATACAATTAGAATACAATTGAAAAATGAAGTGGATAAATTTTCTGAAAAAAACTGAAGATTTTCATCTACCATATGTATCATAAAATAGAGGATTAACAGGGTAATTGATAAAATTGAAGATTTATTTAGATAAAACACAGATGAAATGATAGGCATAAAAGTACAATTAGAATATAACTCAAACAGATGTGGAGCTATTTTCATATAAAACTGAAGATTTTCATCTAATGTATGTATAATATAAATGAGGATAACATAACATAATTTATAAAATTGAATGTTAAAAAACAGATATAATGATAGGCATAGAAATACAATTAGAATAAAATTGTAATACGAAGTGTATAAATTTTCAAATAGCATGATTTTCATCTACCATCTGTATGATAAATATAGGATTAATAGGGTAACTGTTAAAATTGAAGAATTTTTGGACAAAACTCAGATACAATGATAGGCATAAAAATGCAATTAGAATATAACTCAGACTTAGATAAATTTTCATATAAAAGAGAACATTTTCATCTAATGCATGTGTAATAAAAATGAGGATAACGTAAGATAATTTATAAATTTGAAAATTAAAAAAACACTGATAAAACAATATGCATATAAATACAATTAGAATGTAATTGAAAGAGGAATTGGAGACATATTCATAAAAAACTGAAGATTTTCATCTAACATATATATGAAAAAATTTAGGATAACAAATTATAATGTATAAAATTGAAGATTTTTTTGAAGAAAACACAAAAACAATGATAGCCATAGAAATATAATTAGAATTCAATTGAAAAGGGAAGTGGACACATTTTATGATAGAACTGAATATTTTTGTCTAAAATATGCATGACAAAATTGAGGATTGCAAAGGATATCTGATAAAATTGAAGATTTTTTTGGTTAAAAAATCTGAGATACAATGATAGGCATACAAATACAATTAGAATATAATTGAAAAAGGAGGTGCAGACATTTCGTTTAAATCTAAAGATTTTCCTCTAACATATTTATGATGAATTGAGGATTACATAAGATAATTTTTAAATCTGAACATTTTTTGAAAAAGAAAACTCAGATACAATGATAGACATAAAAATACAATAAGAATACAATTGAAAAAGGAACTGGACACATTTTCTGATAGAACTGAAGGTTTTCATCCAACATATGTATGATAAAATTGAGGATTACATAGGTTAACTGATAAAAAAGAAAATTTTCTTTGAAAATTTTCAGGTAAAATGATAGGTGTACAAATATAATTATCACATAATTTGAAAAGGAAGTGGAGACATTTTCTTATAAAACTGAAGATTTCATATAACATATTTCATAAAAATTAAGAGAAATTCATAGGAAAAATTTAAAAATTGAAGATTTTTGTGGTAATTTTATCAGATACAATGGTACACATACAAGAACAATTAGAATGTAATTGCAAAAAGAAGTGGAAAGATTTTTCTATAAAGCTGAAGAATTTTCTCTAATACATGTATGATAAAATTGAAGATAAACTAAGATAATTTATAAAATTGAAGATATTTTTTAAAACTCAGATGCAATGATAAATTGCATAGATAAAATTTGAATACAATTGAAAAGGATAGAGGATACATTTTTCTGATAAAACTGAAGATTTTAATCTATCATATGTATGATAAAATTGAGGATTACATATGATAATTGATAAAATTGAAGATTTAATCAGAAAAATCTTGGATACAATGATAGGCATAAAAATTCCATTAGAATACAGTTGAAAAGGAAGTAGAGACATATTCTGTTAATTCTGAAGATTTACTTCTAACTTAAATGATAAAAGGATAACACAGGAAAATTGATAAAATTGAATATTTTTTTCAATAAAATCTCAGATAAAATGAGAACCATGCAAATACAGTTATATATAAGTGAAAAATGGTGGAGTCATTTTCTGATAAACCTGAAGATTTTTCTAACAATTCTGACAAATTCTTGTGAAAATGTAAAAATTTGAAGATTTTTGTGGTAATTTTCACAGATATAATGGTAGGCATAAAAATAAATAATAATGTAGTTGAAAAAGGAAGTGGATATATTTTCTGATAAATCTGAAGAATTTTGTATAACATTTCTCATAAAATTATGGATATTCATAGGAAAAGTGTAAAATTTATAGATTTGTGTGGTAATTTTCACAGATACAATGATAGGTTTACAAACACAATTAGAATGTAATTTGAAAAAAGAAGAGACATTTTCTGATAAAACTGAAGATTTTCCTCTAAAATATGTATGTTAAATGAGGATAACATAAGATAATTTATAAAATTGAAGACATTTTGGAAAACAAAAACTCAGATACAAGGATAGGCATCAAATACTACTAGAGTATTATTGCAAAAGGAAGAGGACACATTTTTGTAAAGAACTGAAGATTTTCATCGAACATATATATGATAAAATTGAGGATTATATAAGATAATTGATCAAATTGAAGATTAATCTGGAAAAATACTCAGATACAATGATCTGCATACAAATACAATTAGAATATAATCGAAAAGGGAAGTGGAGATATTTTCTGAGAGAACTGAAGATTTTCATCTAAAATATGCATGATAAAATTGAGGATTACATAAAATATATAAAATTTTTGACTTTTTTGAGAAAAAACTCAGATACAATGATAGGCATCCAAATACAATTAGAATGTAATTGCATAGGGAAATGGAGATATTTTCTGTTAGAACTGAAGATTTTAATCTAAAATATGTATCATAAAATTGAGAATTATATATGATAACTGATAACATTGAAGATTTTTTTGGAAAAACTCAGATACAATGATAGGCATACAAATAAATTTAGAATATAATTGAAGGAGGAAGTGGAGACATTTTCATATAAAACTGAAAATTTTCATATAACACATGATAAAATGAGGATATCATAAGATAATTTATAAAATTAAAGATATCTTTTTTAGAAAAACACTCAGAAACAATGATACGCATAGAAATACAATTAGAATCCAACTGAAAAAATGGAGACATTTTCTGATAAAACTGAAGATTTTCATCTAACATATGTATGATCAAATAAAGTATTACAGGTTAATTGATAAAATTGAAGATTTATTTGGACAAAACACCGATACAATGATAGGCATAATAATACAATTAGAATATAACAAAAGAGACATGGAGACATTTTCATATAAAACTGAAGATTTTCATCTAATATATGTATGATCAAAGTGAGGATAACATAACATAATTTATAAAATTGAATTTTTTTTTTTGGTTTTTCGAGACAGGGTTTCTCTGTGTAGTTCCGGCTGTCCTGGAACTCACTCGGTAGACCAGGCTGGCCTCGAACTCAGAAATCCGCCTGCCTCTGCCTCCCAAGTGCTGGGATTACAGGCGTGCGCCACCACCGCCCGGCTAAAATTGAATATTTTTTTTAAAACCTCATGTACATTTTTAGGCATATAAAAACAATTAGAATGTAATTGAAAAAGGAAATGGAGACATTTTTGTAAAGTAATGAAGATTTTCATCTAACATATGTAAGTTAAAATTGAGGATAACATAAGATAATATATAAAACGGACGATTTTTTTTTTGGAAAAATCTCAAATACAATGATGGCCATACAAATATAATTAGAATTCAATTGAAAAAGGAAGTGGAGACATTTCATGGTAAATCTGACGATTTTCATCAAAATATGCATGATAAAATTGAGGGTTACATTGGGTATCTGATTAAATTAAAGATTTTTTTTAGAAAAGTCTCACATACAATGATAATCATACAAATAGAATTATCAGATAATTGAAAAAGAAGTGGAGACATTTTCTGGTAAAACAAAAGATTTTGTATAACATATTTCTGATAAGGTAAGGGAAATTCATAGGAAAAATTAAAAATTAAAGGTTTTTGTGATAATTTTCACAGATACAATGGTAAGCATTCAAATACAATTAGAATGTAATTGAAAAAGGAAGTAGAGCCATTTTCCAATAAAACTGAAGATTTTCCTCTAACATGTGTGTGATAAAATTGAGGAAACCTAAGGATAATTTATAAAATTGATAATTTTTTGCAAAAAATTCAGATACAATGATAAGCTTACAAAAACTATTAGAATTCAATTGAAATAGGAGGACAAGGCATTTTCTCATAAAACTGAATATTTTCATTTAACATTGTATCAGAAAATTGAGGATTACATAGGATGAGTGATTAAATTGAACATATTCTCTAGAAAAATCTCAGATTCAATAATAGGCAAAAAATACAATTAGAATGTAATTGAAAGGTGAAGTAGAGAACTTTTTGTAAAGAACTGAAGATTTTCATCTAACATATGTATAATAAAATTGAGGATAACATAAGATAATATATAAAATTGAAGATTTTTTGAAAAAAAAAGCTCAAATACAATGATAGCCATACAAATATAATTAAAATTCAATTGAAAAAGGAAGTGGAGACATTTTATGATAGAACTGAATATTTTGATATAAAATATGCATGATAAAATTGAGGATTACTTAGGATATCTAATAAAATTGAAGATTTTTTTGGTAAAATCTCAGATACAATGATAGGCATACAAACATAATTAGAATATAATTGAAAAGGGATGTGTAGAATTTTTTGTATAAAACTGAAGATTTTCATCTAAGATATTTATAAATTGAGATAACATAAGATAATTTTTAAATCTGAAGATATTTTTGAAAAAGAAAACACAGATACATTGATAGGCATAAAATTACATTTAGAATACAATTGAAAAAGAAACTGGATACATTTTCTGATAGAACTGAAGATTTTCATCTAACATATGTATGATGATATAGAGGATTACATAGGATAACTGATAAAAATGAAGATTTTTCTTTGAAAAAATCTGTTACAATGAAAGGCATGCAAATACAATTATCATATAATTAGAAAAGGAAGTGGAGACATTTTCTCATAAAACTGAAGACTTGGTATAACATATTTCATATAAATTAAGGGAAATTCATAGGAACAATTTAAAAATTGAAGATTTTTATGGTAATTTTCACAGATACAATGGTAAGCATACAAATACAATTAGAATGTAATTGCAAAAAGAAGTGAAGACATTTTTCTATAAAACTGAATATTTCCTCTAACATATGCATGATAAAATTGAGGATAAGTTAAGGTAATTTATAAAATTGAAGATATTTTAAAAATACTCAGATGCAATGATAAGCATACAAGTACAATTTGAATACAATTGAAAAGGGGAGAGGATACATTTTCTGATAAAACTGCACATTTTTATCTAACATATGTATGATAAAATTGAGAATTACATATGATAATTGATAATTTGTAAAATTATTTAGAAAAATTTGGATACAATGATAGGCATAAAAATTCAACTAGAATATAGTTTAAAAGGAAGTGGAGACATATTCTGTTAATTCTGAAGATTTACTTCTAACTTATATGATAAAATGGATGATAACATAGGAAAATTGATGGAATTGAAGATTTTTGTTATAAAATCTCAGACACAATGAGAGACATACAAATACAACTATATATAATTGAAAAAGAAATTTGAGACCTTTTCTGATAAACTGAAGATTTTTGTATATCATTTCTGATTAAATTATGGAAATTCATGTGAAAATGTTAAAATTTGAAGATTTTTGTGGTAATTTTCACAGATACAATGATAGGCATACAGGTAGAATTATCACATATTTGAAAATGAATTGGAGACATTGTCTGAGAAAACTGAAGATTTCATATAACATATTACTGATAAAGTAAGGGCAATTCAGAGGAAAAATTTAAAAATTGAAAATTTTTCTGGTACTTTTCACAGATACAATGGTTTGCATACAAATACAATTGAATGTAATCTAAAAATGAAGTGGAGATACTTTTATTTAAAATTGAAGATTTTCCTTTCAAATATCTATGCCTATCATTGTATCTGAGTTTTCTTTTTCAAAAATATCTTCAGATTTAAAAATTATGTTATCCTCAATTTTATCATACATATGTTAGATGAAAATCTTCAGTTTTATGCAAAAATGTCTCCACCTCCCTTTTCAATTATATTCTAATTGAATTTGTATCTCTATCATTGTATCTGAGATTTTTCTAGAGAATATCATCAATTTAATCAGTTATCTTATGGAATCCACAATTTTTCATACAATGTTAAATGAAAATAATCAGTTTAAGAGAAAATGTCTTGTCCTCTGTTTTCAATTGAATTTTTATATTTTTTGTAAGCTTATCATTGTATGTGAATTTTTTGCAAAAAAAATCATCAATTTTAAAAATTATCCTAAGTTTTTCTCAATTTTATCACACATATGTTAGAGGAAAATCTTCAGGTTTATAGGAAAATGGCTCCACTTCCTTTTTCAATTACATTCTAATTATATTGGAATGCTTACCATTGTATCTGTGAAACTTACCACAAAAATCTTCAATTTTTAAATTTTTCCTATGAATTTCCCTTACCTTATCAGAAATATGATATATGAAATCTTTAGTTTTATCAGAAAATGTCTCAACTTCCTTTTCAATTATCTGATAATTCTATTTGTATGACTATCATTGTATATGAGATTTTTTCCAGAAAAAAAATCTTAAATTTTATCAGATATCCTATGTAATCCTCTATTTTATCGTGCATATTTTTGATGAAAATCTTCAGTTCTATCATAAAATATCTCCACTTCCTTTTTCAATTGAATTATAATAATATTTGTATGGCTATCATTGTATTTGTGTTTTTTTTCCAAAAATATCTTCAATTTTATACATTATCTTATGGTATCCTCAATTTTATCATATATATGTTAGATGAAAATCTTCATTACTCTACCAAAATGCCTCCATTTCCATTTTCAATTAATTTCTAATTGTATTTATATGCCTATCAATGTTTCTGAGGTTTTTTAAAAATTCAATTTTATAAATTATGTTATTCTCATTTTGATCATACATATATTAGATGAAAATCTTCAGTTTTATATGAACATGTCTCCATGTGTCTTTTAGTTATATTCTAATTGTATTTTTATGCCTCTAATTGTATCTTAGTTTTGTCACAATAAACCTTTAATTTTATCAATTATCCTAGTAATCCTTTATTTTATCGTATATGTTAGATGAAAATCTTCAGTTGTATCAGAAAATGTCTCCACTTCTTTTTTTCAGTTGGATTCTAATTGTATTTCTATCTGTATCATTGTGTCTGAGTGTTTTTCCAAAAAATATCTAAAATTTTATAAATTATCTTATGATATACTCATTTTATCATATGTGTTATATGAAAATCCTCAGTTTTATATGAAAATGTCTCCACTTCCTCCTTCAATTATATTCTAAATTTATTTGTATGCCTGTCATTGTATCTTAGTTTTTTTCCAAAATAATCTTTAATTATATCAGTAATTCTCAATTTTATGACATATATTTTAGATTAAAATCTTCAGTTCTACCAGAAAATATCTCCACTTCCCTTTGCAATTACATTCTAATTATGTTTGGATGCTTATCATTGTATCTGATATTTTCTCCAAAAAATCTAAAATTTTATCATTTATCCTATGTATTCCTCAATTTTATCATGAATTCATGAAATTCTTAGAGAAATGGTTGGAGCTGGAGAACATCATCCTGAGTGATGTAACCCACAAGTCTCAAAAGAATATCCATGGTATGCACTCATTGATAAGTGCATATTAGCCTAGAATCTTGGGACACCAAAGACAAAACCCACATCCCAAATTATGTCAGACAAGAAGGAAGGAGTGGACCCTGGTTCTTGAAAGGCATGGACTCTGGTTCTTGAAAGGCTCAAAGCATCAGTGTAGGGGGATACCAGAACAGGGAAGTGGGAAAGGGTGGATGGCAGAACACAGGGATGGAAAAGGGCATGTGGGACCTTTGAGGGGCAGGGAAACTGGAAAAGGGAAATGAAATGTAAATATAGAATATATCCAATAAAAAATTGAAAGGAAATAATATTGAAAAGGGAAGTGGAGATATTTTCTGATAGAACTGATGATTTTCATATAAAATATGCATGATAAAATTGAGGATTACACTGGATAAATGATAAGTTCAGTTTTTTTTGAAAAAACGCTCAGATACAATGATAGGTATCAAAATATAATTTGAATATTATTGAGAAGGAAAGTGGAGATATTTTCTGGTAGAACTGAAGTTTTTAATCAAACATATGTATCATAAAATTGAGGATTACACATGATAACTTATAAAATTGAAGATTTCTTTGGAAAAAAACTCAGATACAATTATAGGCATACAAATAGAATCATCACATATTTGAAAATGAATAGAAGACATTTTCTTACAAAACTGAATATTTCGTATAGCATATTAATGATAAGGTAAGGGAAAGTCATAGGAAAATTTAAAAATTGAATTTTTATGTGGCAATTTTTACAGATACAATGATAGGCATACTAATACAATTAGAATGTAATCTAAAAGTGATGTGGAGACATTTTTATTTAAAATTGAAGACTCCTCTAAAATAACTATGATAAAATTGACAATAACAAAGATAATTTATAAAATTGAAGATTATTTTGAAAAAAATCAGATACAAGGATAGGCATACAAATACATTTAAAATATAATTATAGGAGGCACTGGAGACATTTTCATATAAATGTGAAGATTTTCATATAATATACTATGATAAAATGCAGATATCATAGGTAATTCATAAAATTAAAGATTTTTTGTAAAAACACTCAAATACAATTATAGGTATCAAAATATAATTTGAATATAATTGAAAATAAAGTAGAGATATTTTCTGGTAGAACTGAAGTTTTTTATCCAACATATGTATCATAAAATTGAGGATTACACCTGATACCTTATAAAATTGAAGATTTTTTTTGGAAAAAACTCAGATACAATTATAGGCATACAGATAGAATTATCACATATTTGAAAATGCATAGGAGACATTTTCTTAAAAACCTGAATATTTCGTATAGCACATTAATGATAAAGGGAAAGTCATAGGAAAAATTTAAAAATTGAATATTTTGTGGCAATTTTTACAGATAAAATGGTAGGCATACAAATACAATTAGAATGAAATCTAAAAATGAAGTGGAGACATTTTTATTTAAAAATGAAGACTTTCCTCTAAAATATATATGATAAAATTGAGGATAACAAAGAATTTATAAAATTGAAGATTATTTTGAAAAAAAATCAGATACAAGGATAGGCATACAAATACATTCAGATTATAATTAAAGAATGCAGTGGAGACATTTGCATCTAAAAGTCAAGATTTTCATATAACATACTTATGATAAAATGTGGATATCATTAGGTAATTTATATAATTAAAGATTTTTTGAAACAACACTCAAGATAAAATGATAGGCATAAAAATACAATTTAATACAACTGAAAAACGAAGTGGAGACATTTTCTGATAAAACTGAAGATTTTCATCTAACATATGTATGATAAAATAAAGGATTACTAGGGTAATTGATAAAATTGAAGATTTATTTCAGCAAAACTCAGATGCCTTGATAGGCATAAAAATACTATTAGAACATAAATAAAAGAGAAGTGCCAGAAGCTGGAAAGAACCCAGATGTCCCTCAACAGAAGAATGGATACAAAAAATGTGGTATATATACACAATGGAGTACTATACAGCCATTAGAAACAATGAATTCATGAAATTCTTAGAGAAATGGATGGAGCTGGAGAATGTCATACTAAGTGAGGTGACCCAGTCTCAAAAGAATACTCATGATATACAGTCACTGATAAGTGGATATTAGCCTAGAAGCTTAGAACACCAAAGACACAAATCACATATCAAGTGATGTCTCACAAGAAGAAAGGAGTGGACACTGGTGCTAGAATGGACCAAAACATCATTGTGGGAGAGTACAAGAACAGTAAAGTGGGAGGGGGTGGATGCGGGAGCAGGGGGAGGGAAAAGGACATGTGGGACCTTTGGGGGTGGGGAACCAGAAAAAGGGAAATGAATTGTAAATATAGAATATATACAATAAAAAAAAGGAAAAAAAGAGAAGTGGAGACATTTTCATATAAAACTGAAGATTTTCTTTTTTTTTTAAATTCTTTTTTATTTTATTTTCTATATTCTATGTTTACATTCCAAAGGCTTTCCCCTTTCCCAGTTCCCACCCACCATAGTTCCCATAGTTCCTCTCCCCCCCATCTGTTCCCCAATAATTCCCCCTCCCCCCTCGGTTTCTTTACTAAACTGGATGCAATCTTTACAGGCCCAGGGTCCTCTCCTTTCTTCTTCTTGGGAATCATTTGACTTGCTATTTGTGTCTTGAGTATTTAGGGCTTCTGGGCTCATTAATATCCACTTATCAGTGATTGCATTTCATGTGCAATCTTTTGTGATTGGGTTAATTCACTCAGGATGATATTTTCCAGGTCTAACCATTTACCTACAAATTGCATGAATTCATTATTTTTAATTGCTGAGTAGTATTCCATTGTATAAATGTACCACATTTTCTGTATCCATTCCTCCTTTGAGGGATATTTGGGCTCCTTCCAATTTCTGGCTATTATAAACAAGGCTGCTATAAACATAGTGGAGCATGTGTCCTTATTGCATGCAGGGGAATCCTCTGGGTATATGCCCAGGAGTGGTATGCCAGGGTCCTCTGGAAGTGACATGCCCAATTTTCTGAGGAACCGCCAAACTGATTTCCAGAGCGGTTTTACCATTTTGCAATCCCACCAACAGTGGAGGAGTGTTCCTCTTTCTCCACATCCTCGCCAGCATTTGTTGTCTCTTGAGTTTTTAATCTTAGCCATTCTGACTGGTGTGAGGTGGAATCTCAGTGTTGTTTTGATTTGCATTTCCCTGATGACTAATGATGTTGAACATCTTTTAAGGTGTTTCTCGGCCATCCGAATTTCTTCTGGTGAAAATTCTTTGTTTAGCTCTGTGCCCCATTTTTTGATAGGGTTATTTGGTTCTTTGCGGTCTAACTTCTTGAGTTCTTTGTATATATTGGATATTAGCCCTCTGTCGGATGTGGAGTTGGTGAAGATCTTTTCCCACTTTGTTGGTTGCCGTTTTGTCCTTCTGACAGTGTCCTTTGCTTTGCAGAAACTTTGTAATTTTATGAGGTCCCATTTGTCGATTCTTGATCTTAGAGCATAAGCTATTGGTGTTCTGTTCAGGAACTTTTCCCCTGTGCCCAAGTCCTCCAGGGTCTTCCCAAGTTTCTTTTCTAATAGTTTCAGTGTGTCTGGTTTTATGTGGAGGTCCTTGATCCACTTGGAGTTGATCTTGGTGCAAAGAGATAAGATTGGATCAATTCGCATTCTTCTGCATGTTGACTTCCAGTTGAACCAGCACCATTTGTTAAAAAGGCTATCTTTATTCCATCGGATGGTTGTGGCTCCTTTATCAAAGATCAAGTGACCATAAGTCTGTGGGTTAATCTCTGGGTCTTCAATCCTGTTCCATTGATCTGCTTGCCTGTTGCTATACCAATACCATGCAGTTTTTAACACAATTGCTCTGTAGTACTGCTTGAGGTCAGGGATATTGATTCCCCCAGAAGTCCTTTTATTGTTGAGAATAGTTTTAGCTATCCTGGGTTTTTTGTTGCTCCAGATGAATTTGAGAATTGCTCTTTCTAGATCAATGAAGAATTGAGTTGGGATTTTGATGGGGATCGCATTGAATCTGTATATTGCTTTTGGCAAGATGGCCATTTTTACTATATTGATCCTGCCAATCCAGGAGCAAGAAATATTTTTCCATCTTCTGAGGTCTTCTTCGATTTCTTTCTTCAAGGACTTGAAGTTCCTGTTGTACAGATCTTTCGCTTGTTTGGTTAGAGTTACGCCAAGATATTTTATGTTGTTTGAAGATTTTCATCTAATATATGTATGATAAAAATGAGGATAAAATAACATAATTTATAAAATTGTATATTATTTAAAAAAACCTCAGATACTTTGATGTGCCTATAAAAACAATTAGAATGTAATTGAAAAAGGAAATGGAGACATTTTCGTAAAGTAATGAAGATTTTCATCTAACATGTATGATAAAATTGAGGATAACATAAGATAATATATACAATTGAAGATTTTTTGACAAAAACCTCAAATGCAATGATAGCCATACAAATATGATTAGAATTCAATTGAAAAAGGAAGTGGAGACATTTTATGATAGAACTGAAGATTTTCATCTAAAATCTGCATGATTAAAGTGAGGATTACATATGATATCTGATCAAATTGAAGATATTTTTTGAAAAATCTCACATACAATGATAGTCATACAAATAGAATTATCAGATAATTGAAAAGGAAGTAGAGATATTTTATGATATAACTAAAGATTATGTATAACGTATTTCTGATAAAGTAAAGAAAAGTAATAGGAAAAATTTAAAAATTGAAGATTCTCTGATAATTTAAACAGATACAATGGCAAGCATTCAAATACAATTAAAATGTAACTTAAAAAGAAGTAAAGCCATTTTTCTATAAAACTGAAAATTTTGCTCTAACATATGTGTGATAAAATAGAGGAAAATATAGGATCATTTATAAAATTGATATTTTTTACAATAAACAGATACAATGACAATGATAAGCTTACAAATACTATTAAATTCAATTGAAAAAGTAAGATGAGGTATTTTCTCATAAAACTGAAGATTTTCATTTAACATATGTATGATAAAATTAAGGATTACGTGGATAACTGATCAAACTGAAGATTTACTCTAGAAAAATCTTAGATACAATGATATGCATACAAACACAATTAGAATATAATTGAAAAAGGAGGTGGAGATATTTTTGTATATATGTTAGATGATTTTCATCTAACATATACATGATAAAATTGATGATAACATTAGATAATTTTTAAATCTCAAATACGAATATTGGCATGCAGATACAATTAGAATGCAAATGAAAAATAACGACATATTTTGTGATAGAACTGAAGATTTTCATCTATCACATGTATGATAAATTTGAGGATTACATAGGAAAACTGATGAAATTGAAGATTTTCTTTGAAAATTCTGATAAAATGATAAGTTAGTTGATGAAATTGAAGATTTATTTTGAAAAAAACACTCAGATGCAATGATAAGCATACAAATACAATTAGAATACAACTGCAAGAGGAAGAGGAGACATTTTCTGATAAAACTGAAGATTTTTATCTAACATATGTATGATAAAATAGAGAATTACGTAGATTAATTGAAAAAATTGAAGATTTATTAAGAAAAAAACTCGGATACAATTATAGCCATACAAATACAATTAGAATATAATTGAAAAAGGAGGTGGAGACATTTTCTGTTAATTCTGAAGCTTTACATTTAACTTATGTATGATAAAATGGATGATAGCTTAGGAAAATTGATTAAATTGAAGATTTTTGTGATAAATTTTCAGATACTATGAAAGGCAGACAAATACGAGTATAAATAAGTGAAAAAGAAAGTGGAGACACTTTCTGACAAAACTGAAAATTTTTGTATAACATTTCTGATTAATTTCTGGAAATTCATGTGAAAATGTGAAAAATTGAAGATTTTTGCAGTAATTTTCACAGATACAATGGTTGGTATACAAATAAATAATAATATAGTTGAAAAAGGAAGTGGAGGAACAAGCAGGCAGAACCAGGGAGAACCAACAAGTGGAACGAGGTACCCGAGAATCCCAAGTTTAAGACCTCTGGGGACTCAGGCCTTGAACAGGAGACATGCACAGAGCAGTGGTTGGTGGAGGAGCAGTCAGGCGTGGGCTCTGTGCCCTTAAGGCAGACCCCACACTCCCTGCAGCCTGGGCCATCTTCCCAGCTGTTTCGAACAATCAGGAAGTACCAGGTACCATAGATATCCTGAGTTTAAGAGCTTTGGGGACTCAGGCCTTGAGCAAGAGCTCCACACAGAGCAGCAGGTCTGGGCCCCCAGTCAGGCATGGTCTCTATGCCCTGAAGGAGGACCCTGCACTCCCTGCAGGCTCTGCCACCTTCCCAGCTGTTTTGAACCAGCAGCCGGAACCAGGTACCCGAGATATCCTGAGTTTAAGACCTCTGGGGACTCAGGACACCAGACACCAATCCCTGAGCAGGGGCAGCACAGAGCAGCGGCCCAGCAGGCAGAACAAAGTGCCCAAGATATCCTGAGTTTAAGACCTCTGAGGACTCAGGCTTGGAGCAGGAGCCACACACAGAGCAGCAGTTCGAGGGGCCCAGCCAGGTGTGGGCTCTGTGCCTGAAGAGGGACCTGGCACTGCCTGCAGCCTCAGCCATCTTCCTGTCTGTTTGGACGTAGCAAGCAGAACCAGGTACCCAAGATATCCCTAGTTTAAGATCTCTGGGAACTCAGACTACCTGTCAGCAATTTGTGAGCAGGAGCCCTGAAGGGCAGTGGTTCAGGTGTCCCAGTCATGGGTAAATAGCCTTACGAGCCCACATGAGGTTCAAGCACCAACTAGTAACTACAGGACCAATTAACACCAGAGATAACCAGAGAGCAAAAGTCAAATGTAAGATCATTACTAGCAGAAATCAAGGTAATATAGCAGCATCCAAACCCAGTTCCCCGACAGCAATAAGTCTTGGATACGCCATCACACCAAAAACAAAAAACAAGACTCAGATCTAAAATCACTGGTCAGGATGCTGATAGAGGAACACTTAGATAAATCTGTAATACAGGAGAAATTGGATCAAAAGCTAGGAGCCCTTACAAGGCAAACACAAAAATCACTTAAATAAATTCAGGAGAATATGGATCACAAAATGGATGCCAAATGGATGAAATGCAAATATCACTTAAATAAATACAAGAGAACATGGGTCAACAAGTAGAAGTCATAAAAGAGGAAACACAAAAATCTCTTAGAGAATTACATGAAAACACAAACAAGCAAGTGAAAGATCGGAGCAAAGCCATCCAGAATCTAAAAACAGAAGTAGAAACAACTAAGAAATCACAAAGGGAGACAACATTGGAGATAGGAAACCTTGGGAAGAAATCAAGGGCTATAGATGCAAATATCAACAATAGAATACAAGAGATAGAAAACAGAATCTCAGATGCTGAAGATACCATAGGAACCATGGATTCAACAATTAAAGAAAATGCAAAATGCAAAAATCTGGTAACCCAAAACATTCAGGAAATCCAGGACACAATGAGAAGACCAAACCTAAGGATTATAGGTATAGATGAGAGTGTAGATCTACAACTTAAAGGGCCAGCAAATATCTTCAAAAAAATTATGGAAGAAAACTTCCCCAACCTAAAGAGAGAGATGCCCATGAATATACAAGAAGCCTACAGAACCCCAAACACACTGAACCAGAAAAGAAATACCTCCCATCACATAATAATCAAAACCTCAAATGTACTAAACAAAGAAAGAATATTAAAGGTAGTAAGCGAAAAAAGCCAAGTAACATATAAAGGAAGACCTATCAGAATTACACCAGACTTCTCACCTGAGATCATGAAAGCTAGAAGATCCTGCACAGATCTCATGCACACTCTAAGAGAATACAAACTTCAGCCAAAACTACTATACCCTCAAAACTCTCAATCGCCATAGATGGGGAAGACAAGGTATTCCATGACAAAACCAAATTTCCATGATATCTATGCAAAAAACCCAGCCCTAGTATATGTAACTGACCCAAAAACTCCACCAGAGAACTCCTACAGCTGATAAACAACTTCAGCAAAGTGGCTGGTTATAAAATCAACTCAAGCAAATCAGTAGCCTTCTTGTACTCAAAGGAAAAGCAGGGTGAGAAAGAAACTAGGGAAATAACACACTTCACAATAGCCACAAAAATATAAAGTATCTTGGTGTGAGTTTAACCAAAAAAGTGTAAGTTCTGTATGACAGGAACTTGAAGTCCTTGAAGAAAGAAATCGAAGATCTCAGGAGATGGAAAAATATTCCATGCTCTTGGATTGGCAGGATCAATATAGTAAAAATGGCCATCTTGCCAAAAGCAATATACAGATTCAAGGCAATCCCCATCAAAATCCCAAATCAATTCTTCTTAGATCTAGAAAAAGTAATTCTCAAATTCATCTGGAGTAACAAATAACCCAGGATAGCTAAAACCATTCTCAGCAATAAAAGGAATTCTGGGGGAATCAATATCCCTGACCTTAAGCAGTAATACAGAGCAATTGTGCTAAAAACTGCAAGGTATTGTTACAGTGACAGGCAAGTAGTTCAAGGGAATAGAATTGAAGACCCAGAAATGAACCCACAGACTTATGGTCACTTGATCTTAGATAAAGGAGCTACAATCATTGAGTGGAAAAAAGAGCCTTTTCAACAAATGGTGCTGGTTCAACTGGAGGTCAACATGCAGAAGAATGTGAATTGACCCACTCTTATTTCCTTGTACTAAGATCAACTCCAAGTGGATCAAGGACCTCCACATAAAACCAGACACACTGAAACTAATAGAAAAGAAACTGGGGTAGACCCTGGAGGACATGGGCACAGAGGGAAAGTTTCTGAACAGAACACCAATAGCTTATGCTCTAAGATCAAGAATTGACAAATGGGACCTCATAAAATTACAAAGTTTCTGTAAGGCAAAGGACACTGTCAGAAGGACAAAACAGCAACCAAGAAATTGGAAAAAGATCTTCACCAACCCCATATCTGACATAGGGCTAATATCCAATATATACAAAGAACTCAAGAAGTTAGACCCCAAAGAACCAAATAACCCTATCAAAAATGGGGTACAGAGCTGAACAAAGAATTTTCACCAGAAGAAATTTGGATGGCTGAGAAGCAACTTAAGTGATGTTCAACATCATTAGTCATCAGGGTAATGCAAATCAAAACAGCTCTGTGATTCCACCTCATATCAGTCAGAATGGCTAAGATTAAAAACTCAAGGGACAACAGGTGCTGGCGAGAATGTGGAGAAAAACGAACACTCCTACACTGTTGGTGGGATTGCAAGATGTTACAACCACTCTGGAAATTAGTCTGGCAGTTCCTCAGAAATTTGGGCATGACACTTACAGAGGACCCTGTGATACCACTCCTGGGCATATACTCAGCGGATTCCCCTGCATGTAATAAAGACACATGCTCCACTCTGTTCATAACAGCCTTATTTATAATAGCCAGAAGTTGGAAGGAGCCCAGATGTCCCTCAAAGGAGGAATGGATACAGAAAATGTAGTATATTTATACAATGGAATACTACTCAGCAATCAAAAAATAATGAATTCATGCAATTTGTAGGCAAATGGTTGGATCTGGAAAATATCATCCTAAGTGAATTAACCCAATCACAAAAGAATACACATGAAATGCGATCACTGATAAGTGGATATTAATGAGCCCAAAAGCTCTGAATACTCAAGGCACAATTAGCAAATCAAAAGATTCCCAAGAAGAAGCAAGGAAAGAACCCTGGTCCTGAAAAGACTGGATCCAGTTTTGTAGGAGAGTATCAGAACAGAGAAATGGGGGGGGTGTGATTGAGGAATGGGTGGAGGGAAGAGACCTTATGGGACATATTGAGGCATTAACTGGGAAAGGGGAAAGCCTTTGGAATATAAACAAAAAATATAGAAAATTAAAAAAATATATCAAAATAAAGAAAATGAAATGGACATATTTTCTGATAAATCTGTGGAATTTTGCATAATATATCTGATAAAATTATGGAAATTTGTAGGAAAATATAAAATTTGAAGATATTTGTGGTAATTTTCATATATAAAATGGTAGGCATACAAATAAATAATAATATAGTTCTAAAAAGAAGTAGAGATATTTTCTGATAAATCCGTTAAATTTTGCATAATATATATCTATTAAAATTATGGAAATTCATAAGAAAACTGAAAATTTGAAGATGTTTGTGGTAATTTTCACAGATACAATGATAGGCTTTCAAGCACAATTAGAATGTAATTGAAAAAAAGGCATAGAGATATATTCTGATATAACTGAAGATTTTAATCTATGTATATTAAAATAAGGATGACATAAGATAATTTGTAAAATTGATGATATTTTGCAAAACAAAAACACAGATATAAGGATAGGCATACAAATACAACTAGAGTATTATTGAAAATGGAAGATGACACATTTTTATAAAGAACTGAAGATTTTCATCTAACATATGTATGTAAAAATTGAGAATTACATAAGATAATTGAAAAAATTGAAGATTTATATGGAAAAATACTCAGATACAATGATCTGCATACATATACATTTAGAATGTAATTGAAATAGAAAATGGAGATATTTTCTGATAGAACTGAAACTTTTCTTCTAAAATATGCATGATAAATTTGAGGGTTACATAGGATAACTGATAAAATTTTAGATTTAAAAAAACACACAGATACAATAATAGGCATCGAAATATAATTAGAATATAATTAAAAAGGGATGTGAGGATATGTTCTGGTCGAACTAAATATTTTAATCTAACATAAGTATCATAAAATTGAGGATAACATTTGATAACTGATAAAATTAAAGTTATTTTGGAAAAAACTCAGATACAATGATAGGCATACATATAGAATTATCACATATTTGAAAATGAAGACAGTTTTTTAAAAAACTGAAGATTTCATATATTACTGACAAAGTAAGGGAAAGTCTTAGGAAAAATTTAAAAATTGAAAATTTGTGTGATAATTTTCACAGATACAATGGTAGGTATACAAATATAATTAGAATGTAATCTAAAAATGAAATGGAGATATTTTTATTTAAAATTGAAGACTTTCCTCTCAAATATGTATGATAAAATTGAGGGTAACTCAAGATTATTTATAAAATTGAAGATTTTTTGAAAAAAATCAGATACAATGATAGGCATACAAATATATTTAGATGATAATTGAAGGAGGATCTGGAGACATTTTCATATAACTTACATATGATAAAATGAGGATATCATAAGGTAATTTATAAAATTAAAGATTTTTTGGAAAAACACTCAGATACAATGATAGGCATAGAAATACAATTAGAATACAAATTAAAAATGAAGTGGAGACATTTTTTGATAAAACTGAAGATTTTTATCTTACATATGTATGATAAAGTAAAGCATTATTAGGGTAATTGATAAAATTGGAGATTTTATTTGAATAAAACTAGATACAATGACAGACATAAAAATACTATTAGAATATAACTAAGAGAATTGTGGAGTCATTTTCATATAAAACTGAGGATTTTCAGTTAACATATGTATGATAATATGAGGATACCATAACATAATTTATAAAATTGAATATATTTTAAAACCTCAGAAACATTGATAGACATTTAAACACAATTAGAATGTAATTGAAAAAGGTAAGGGAGACATGTTTATAAAGTAATGAAGATTTTCATCTAACATATGTATGATAAATTTGATGATTGCATAAGATAATATAAAAATTGAGGATTCATTTGGAAAAATACTCAGATACAATGATCTGCATACAAATACAAATATAATATAAATCAAAAGGGAAGAGGAGAAATTCTCTGATAGAACTGAAGCTTTTCTTCTAAAATCTGCATGATAAAATTGAGGATTTCATAGGATATCTGATCAAATTAAAGATATTTTTGGAAAAATCTAACATACACTGTTAGGCATACAAATAGAATTATCAGGTAAATGAAAAGGAAGTAGAGTCATTTTCTGATAAAACTAAAGATTTTGTATAACATACTTCTGATAAAGTAAGGGAAAATCATAGGAAAAATTTAAAAATTGAAGATTTTTGTGGTAATTTTCACAGAGAAAATGGTAAGCAAAAAATACTATTAGAATGTAATTGAAAACGGTATTGGAGCCATTTTCCAATAATACTGAAGATTTTCCTCTATTATTTATGTGATAAAATTGAGGAAAACTGGATAATTTGTAAACTTGATTATTTTTTTTGCAAAACATCTCAGATACAATGATAGGCTTACAAATACTATTAGAATTCAATTGAAAATGGAAGACGACACATTTTCTCATAAAGCTTAAGATTTTCATTTAATATATGTGATAAACTTGAGGATTACATAGGATAACTTATTAAATTGAAGATATTCACTAGAAAAATCTCAGGCACAATAATAGGCATACAAATATAATTAGAATATAATTGAAAAAGGAGGTGGAGACATTTTTGTATAAAACTGAAGATTTCTTTTTTTTTTACTGGGTATACATTTCTTTTTTTTTTGATTTTTTTTATTGTATATATTCTATATTTACAATTCATTTCCCATTTTCTGGTTCCCCACCCCCAAAGGTCTCACATGTCCTTTTCCCTCCCCCTGCTCCCGCATCCACCCCCTCCCACTTTACTGTTCTTGTACTCTCCCACAATGATGTTTTGGTCCATTCTAGCACCAGTGTCCACTCCTTTCTTCTTGTGAGACATCACTTGATATGTGATTTGTGTCTTTGGTGTCCCAAGATTCTAGGCTAATATCCACTTATCAGTGACTGTATACCATGGGTATTCTTTTGAGACTGGGTCACCTCACTTAGTATGACATTCTCCAGCTCCATCCATTTCTCTAAGAATTTCATGAATTCATTGTTTCTAATGGCTGAATAGTACTCCATTGTGTATATATACCACATTTTTTGTATCCATTCCTCTGTTGAGGGACATCTGGGTTCTTTCCAGCTTCTGGCTATTATATATAAGGCTGCTATGAACATAGTGGAGCATGTATCCTTATTGCATGCTGGTGAATCTTCTGGGTATATTCCCAGGAGTGGTATGGCTGGGTCCTCCGGAAGTATCACGCCCAGTTTTCTGAGGAACCGCCATACTGATTTCCAGAGTGGTTGTACCAGCTTGCATTCCCACCAGCAGTGGAGGAGTGTTCCTCTTTCTCCACATCCTCGCCAACACCTGATGTCTTCTGAGTTTTTAATCTTAGCCATTCTGACTGGTGTGAGGTGAAATCTCAGGGTTGTTTTAATTTGCATTTCCCTAATGACTAGTTATGTTGAACATTTTTAAAGGTGTTTCTCAGCCATCCGAATTTCTTCAGGTGAAAAGTCTCTGTTTAGCTCTGTACCCCATTTTTGGATAGGGTTATTTGGTTTTCTGGGGTCTAACCTCTTGAGTTCTTTGTATACATTGGAGATTAGCCCTCTGTCGGATGTGGGGTTGGTGAAGATTTTTTCCCAATTTGTTGGTTGCCGATTTATCCTTTTGACAGTGTCTTTTGCCTTACAGAAACTTTGTAGTTTTATGAGGTCCCATTTGTCTATTCTTGCTCTTAGAGCATAAGCAATTGGTGTTCTGTTCAGGAATTTTTCCCCTGAGCCAATGTCCTCAAGGGTCTTCCCCAGTTTCTTTTCTATTAGTTTTAGTGTGTCTGGTTTTATGTGGAGGTCTTTGATCCACTTGGAGTTGAGCTTAGTGCTCAACTCAATGGTAAGCAAAAAATACTCAATGGTAAGCAAAAAGCTCAATGGTAAGCAAAAAATACTATTAGAATGTAATTGAAAACGGTATTGGAGCCATTTTCCAATAATACTGAAGATTTTCCTCTATTATTTATGTGATAAAATTGAGGAAAACTGGATAATTTGTAAACTTGATTATTTTTTTGCAAAACATCTCAGATACAATGATAGGCTTACAAATACTATTAGAATTCAATTGAAAACGGAAGACGACACATTTTCTCATAAAGCTTAAGATTTTCATTTAATATATGTGATAAACTTGAGGATTACATAGGATAACTTATTAAATTGAAGATATTCACTAGAAAAATCTCAGGCACAATAATAGGCATACAAATATAATTAGAATATAATTGAAAAAGGAGGTGGAGACATTTTTGTATAAAACTGAAGATTTTCATCTAACATGTATGATAGAATTGATGATAACGTAAGATAATTTTTAAATCTGAAGATAGTTTTGAAAAAGAAAACTCAGATACAATGAGAGGCCTACAAATACAATTAGAATACAATTGAAAAAGGAACTGAAAACATTTTGTGATAGAACTGAATATTTTCATCTAATTATGTATGATAAAATTGAGGATTACTTAGGATAACTGATAAAATTGAAGATTTTCTTTGAAAAAATCTCAGATAAAATGATAGGCATACAAATACAACTATCACATAATTGACAAAGGACGTGGAGACATTTTCTGATAAAACAGAAGATTTTGTATAACATGTTTCATATCAAATAAGGGAAATTCATAGGAAAAAATTAAAAATTGAAGATTTTTGTGGAAATTTTCACAGATACAATGGTTCTCATACAAATACAATTAGAATGTAATTGCAAAAAGAAGTCAAGACATTTTCCTATAAAACTGAAGATTTTACTCTAACATATATATGATAAAATTGAGGATAACAGGATAATTTTTAACTCTGAAGATATTTTTGAAAACAAAAACTCTGATACAATTATAGGCATACAAATACAAATAGAATACAATTGAAAAAGGATGAGGAGACATATTCTGTTAATTCTGAAGCTTTACTTCTAACTTATGGATGAGAAAATGGATGATAACATAGAAAAATTAATAAAATCGAAGATTTTGGTGATAAAATCTCAGAAACAATGAAAGGCATACACATACAAACATAAACAAGTGAAAAAGTAAGTGGAAACATTTTCTGATAAAACTGAATATTTTAGTACAACCTTTTTGATTAAATTATGGAAATTCATGGGATAATGTTACAATTTGAAGATTTTGTTGTAATTTTCACAGATAAAATAGTAGTCATACGAATAAATAATAATATAGCTGAAATAGTAAGTAGAGATATTTTCTGATAAATCTGAGGAATTTTGCATAACATATATTTGCTAAAATTATGGAAATTAATAGAAAAATAGTAAAATTTGAAGATTTTGTGGTAGTTTTCACAGACAGAATGGTAGGCATACAAATAAATAATAATATAGTTGAAAAAGGAAGTGGAGATATTTTCTGATAAATCTGAGGACTTTTGCATAACATATATCAGCTATAATTATGGAAATTCAAAGGAAAACTAAAATTTAAAGATTTTTGTGGTAATTTTCACAGATACAATGATAGACTTACAAACACAGTAAGAATGTAATTGAAAAAAGAAATAGGGACATTTACTGATAAAACTGAAGATTTCCCCCTTACATATGTATGTTAAAATTGAGGATTACATAAGATAATTTATAAAATTGAAGATATTTTGGAAAACAAAAACTCAAATACAATGATAGCCATAAAAATTCATTTAGAAAATAAATAAAGGATGCAGTGGAGACATTTTCCTATAAAACTGAAGATTTTCCTCTAACACATATATGATTAAATTGAGGATAATTTAAGATGATTTATAAAGTTGGAGATATTTTTGAAAGAAATTACAGATGCAATTATAAGCATACAAATACAATTAGAATACAAATGAAAAACAAAGTGGAGACACTTTCTGTTAAAACTGAAGATTTTTATCTAACATATGTATGATAAAATTGAGAATTAAATAGGATAAATGATAAAATTGAAATTTATTCAGAAAAAAACTCCAATACATGATAGGTATACAAGTACAATTAGAATAAATTTGCAAAAGGAAGTGGAGACATATTTTGTTAATTCTGAAGATTTGCATTTAACTGATGTATAATAAAATAGATGATAACTAGGAAAACTGAAAAAATTGAATATGTTTTTGATAAAATCTCAGACACAATGCAAGGCATACAAAGATAATTAAATATAAGTGAAAAAGAAAGAAGAGACATTTTCT